>SJYC01077471.1:0-32615 GCA_006408675.1 Madoqua kirkii | reverse complement strand
CAAAGGCTTTGGCTTAGTCAATAAAGCAGAAATATATGTTTTTCTGGAACTCTCTTGCTTTTTCCATGATCCAGCGGATGTCGGCAATTTGATCTCTGGTTCCTCTGCCTTTTCTAAAACCAGCTTGAACATCAGGGAGTTCACGGTTCACGTATTGCTGAAGCCTGGCTTGGAGAATTCTGAGCATTACTTTACCAGATTGTGAGATGAGTGCAATTGAGCGGTAGTTTGAGCATTCTTTGGCATTGCCTTTCTTTAGGATTGGAATGAACACTGACCGTTTCCAGTCCTGTGGCCACTGCTGAGTTGTCCAAATTTGCTGGCATATTGAGTGCAGCACTTTCACAGCATCATCTTTCAGGATTTGAAACAGCTCCACTGGAATTCTATCACCTCCACTAGCTTTGTTCATAGTGATGCTTTCTAAGGCCCACTTAACTTTACATTCCAAGATGTCTGGCTCTAGATTAGTGATCACATCATCATGATTATCTGGGTCATGAAGATCTTTTTTGTACAGTTCTTCTGTGTATTCTTGCCACCTCTTCTTAATATCTTGTGCTTCTGTTAGGTCCAGACCATTTCTGTCCTTTATCGAGCCCATCTTTGCATGAAATGTTCCCTTGATATCTCTAATTTTCTTGAAGAGATCTCTAGTCTTTCCCATTCTATTCTTTTCCTCTATGTCTTTGCATTGATCACTGAGGAAGGCTTTCTTATCTCTTCTTGCTATTCTTTGGAACTCTGCATTCAGATGCTTATATCTTTCCTTTTCCCGTTTGCTTTTTGCCTCTCTTCTTTTCACAGCTATTTGTAAGACCTCCCTGGACAGACATTTTGCTTTTTTGCCTTTCTTTTCCATGGGGATGGTCTAGATCTCTGTCTCCTGTACAATGTCATGAACCTCATTCCATAGTTCATCAGGCACTCTATTTATCAGATCTATGCCCTTAAATCTATTTCTCACTTCCACTGTATAATCATAAGGGATATGATTTACGTCATACCTGAATGGTCTAGTGGTTTTCCCTACTTTCTTCAATTTCAGTTTGAATTTGGCAATAAGGAGTTCATGACCTGAGTCACAGTCAGCTCCTGGTTTTGTTTTTGTTGATTGTATAGAGCTTCTCCATCTTTGGCTGCATAGAATATAATCAATCTGATGTTGGTATTGACCATCTGGTGATGTCCATGTGTAGAATCTTCTCTTGTGTTGTTGGAAGAGGGTGTTTGCTATGACCAGTGCATTTTCTTGGCAAAACTCTATTAGTCTTTGCCCTGCTTCATTCCACATTCCAAGGCCAAATTTGCCTGTTACCCCAGGTATTTCTTGACTTCCTACTTTAGCATTCTAGTTCCCTATAATGAAAAGGACATCTTTTTTGGGTGTTAGTTCTAAAAGGTCTTGTAGGTCTTCATAGAACCATTCAGCTTCGGCTTCTTCAATGTTACTGGTTGGGGCATAGACTTGGATAACTGTGATATTGAATGATTTGCCTTGGAAATGAACAGAGATCATTCTGTTGTTTTTGAGGTTGCATCCAAGTATTGCATTTCGGACTCTTTTGTTGACCATGATGGCTATTCCATTTCTTCTGAGGGATTCCTGCCTGCAGTAGTAGATATAATGGTCATCTGAGTTAAATTCACCCATTCCAGTGCATTTTAGTTCACTAATTCCTAGAATGTTGATGTTCACCCTTGCCGTCTCTTGTTTGACCACGTCCAATTTGCTTGATTCATGGACCTGACATTCCAGTTCCTATGCAATATTGCTCTTTACAGTATCAGACCTTGCTTCTATCACCAGTCACATCCACAACTGGGTATTGTTTTTGCTTTGGCTCCATCCCTTCATTCTTTCTGGAGTTATATCTCCACTGATCTCCAGTAGCATATGGGGCACCTACTGACCTGGGGAGTTCCTCTTTCAGTATCCTATCATTTTGCCTTTTCATACTGTTCATGGGGCTCTCAAGGCAAGAATACTGAAGTGGCTTGCCATTCCCTTCTCCAGTGGACCACGTTCTTCAGACCTCTCCACCATGACCTGCCATGACCTTGAGTTGTCCCGCAGGCATGGCTTGGTTTCACTGAGTTAGACAAGGCTGTGGTCCTAGTGTGATTAGATTGACTAGTTTTCTGTGAGTATGGTTTCAGCGTGTCTGCCCTCTGATGCCCTCTTGCAACACCTACCATCTTACATGGGTTTCTCTTACCTTGAGGGTGGGGTATCTTATCTTTTCACGGCTGTTCCAGCAAAGCACAGCCGCTGTTTCTTACCTTGAATGAGGGGTATCTCCTTAACCCCGCATTCCTGACCTTCAATGTGGGATAGCTCCGGTAGGCCCTCCTGCTCCTGCGCAGCCACCGCTCCTGCGGTTGATCCTCCCGGCCGCCACCCCTGGCCTCGGGCTCTCAGTGTCTCCTCAGCATCACCGCCCCTGGCCTTGAGCTTGAGTTGGCTTCTTCTGGCTGCCCCTGACCTTGGAGGTGGGGTAGCTCCTGCCGGCCACCGCCCCTGACCTCGGACGCGGGGTGTCTCCCCCCAGCCGTTCCTGCGCCATCGCAGCCTGGTACTCTAGGCTGCTGCCCCTGACCTCCTCTCAGCCAGCTGCGCTTAGTGCGCCGGCCCGGCTCTTGCAGCCGCCCGCGCTTAGTCTTCATTAATACTTCATCGGTGAAGCAGAGAAATCACCGCATCTGTAACCCATCGCTCCCGGGGCTTGTCTGCTTCCCTCCTGTTACATCTAAGAAGGGCTTCTTTCCACATTAGAGGTCCCTGACTCAGTCTTCCCGGGATCCATCTCCACCCCTCACAAATGTGCTCTGCCATCCCCTTTCCTCAGATAACTTTCTCCTGGATTCTGCATCTCTCATAAGTTACCACCACCCTTCTTGCCATATTCTCACAGCCAACTTCAAAAACTGCCGTCTGCTCAACACTGACTGTACTTCAGTCCCCGAGCACGCCTCAGTTTATTCCCATCAGGATTTTCCCCAACAATCCACAGAAAACGCTCTTCAAGGTCGATTATAACCACCTCAATAATTTCAATATTAAGTCAAATGGCAGTTTTTCTACCCACATCTTATTAAATCTATTAGCTTTAATCAAAGCTATTTTTCTTTCTTTCCAACTCGCTTTTAGTAATTCCTCTTCTCTCCCGCTGCTTTTTCTCAGCCATCTTTGTATTTTCCTTCCTCTTCCTGATCTCTAGGTGAGGGTGCAGCCCAGGCCCATTCTCCTTCTTTGTCTGTAAACTTCCATTAGAAGACCCTTTCTGTTTTCATTGCTTCAGATGCTGCGTATGTGCTGATAACCTCTAAATGTCAGTCTCTAGCACAGATTATGCTTAGATCTCCAGATCTGTGTACCGGCTTACCTACCTGACGTCTCTTTTTTAACATGCCCCAAATCACAAAGAATTGTGTTCTTCTCTGCTCTTCCATCTCCTTAAACGACACTGCCATTATTCAGTTGCTCAAGGCAACACCCTTAAAATTAAGCATGAGTCTTCATTCTCTCTTTAACGTCCGAATGCTTATCGAAAGTTTTGCCACTCCTGTTTATGAGAAGTGTTTCTGATCCGTAGGCTTCTACCGATCTCCCTCTCTTCCACACTCTCCCAAAGGCGCCGTCATCTCTCTCCTGAACTCTTGCAGTGGCCACTGAAGACATGGCCTTCACTGAATCTCACGCTTTCAGCCAGTCTCTTCTTCACAGAAAGCCAGTGCACGCTTCAGACACATAATCCACGCGAAGCCAGTCTTCCGCCTTTCATGCGCCAGTGGTTTCCCTTCGCACTTCAATCTCAGCGCCTTCCAAGCCTACAGTGCTATAGTCTGGCCCCTGTTGACTCAGCCAGCGTTATCCTCTGCCCTTCTCTTGCTTAAGGACACAAAGGAAGAGTCGGGCCCCCGTGGGAAGCCTGTTATTCCTCTTCTTAAACCTTGTGCGTTTTCATTGGCATTTGTAAGTTATGGTTTTAAATTGAGCGTGTGTTTGTGTCCTTCTAATGTCCTTCTTTCACTCAGTTGCGAGCTCCACGACTTCAGTGTCTGCGTCTGCTTTGTCACTAGCACATACCAGCAGGTGGACAGTGTGTACCTCATACATAGCCACTGAGTGAATGAGTGTTGATGGACAGTAACCATAAGCTCAGAGGTTAAAGCATCTGCCTGCAAAGTGGGAGACCTGGGTTCGATTCCTGGGTCGGGAAGATCACCTTGAGAAGGAAATGGCAACCCACTCCAATAATCTTGCCTAGAAAATCCCATGGACGGAGGAGCCTGGTGGGCTACAGTCCATGGTGTCGCATAGAGTCGGACACAACTGAGTGACTTCACTTTCACTTTTCACTTTCATAGATCCAGTGTAGATAAATGCCATATTTGGTTTAATGAATCAGTATTTAGATTGTACCTTAAACTACATCTCAAGTGAATTCCAAGGTCTATGTGACATGTACTATATTAAACACACACTGTTAGTGGTGGTTTGATGCAGTCATCACTGCTGATGTGTCAGAATTGCCATCACAATCATTAGTTTATTAAGCATATTTACTGAATTCCAAGAATTGTGCTGGGCACAAAATTTAAGAAAAAGATGATATGTTGTTTATGGTAAAGAAAGAGCCTTTAAAAGGGAAACAATAAATTCAGAAAAGGCTCTGTGATTAGGACCTTGAGTCAAGTTCCCTTTGATGACAGTGGAATGAAGACAAGTGAGTGGTTCCAGGTACTTTACATGCAAATATTATCTTTATGTACTCAAAGCAGCACTTGAAAACCAGAAAACAGACATATAAGTCATAGTCTCTTGTCTCAAGGAACTCATATCCTGAGAAATTAACTGCAGCGTTCTTATTACATTAATCTACACTCCAAATAAAGGATGTATTTCTGTTTTTATCCATAACATTGCTGCCAGATTAATAAGAATTTTCAAGATCTTAATGGATTGATTTCAGCATAATTGTAACCATATTAATTCAGTGCAATTACCTCTCAGTAAAATTTAAATGAAGCTAAATTGAAGAAATTAGAAATATTTGAAATCTCTAGTCAGAAGCCTGGAGGCATTGTAACCTCATCTATTTTCATCTCAGTGTATTTGTAGTTAACTTCTAGGTAGATGGTGAGTACCTTTCTTGCAAGTTGAAGAGTTTCACACCTTATCAGCACTTCAGAACTTGGATTTTGCAAAGCAATCAAGAAGAAATAAAGAAAAGCACACACACACACACACACACAACCAAACCCTGAGCTGCCAACCAGGACAAATATACCCAGTCGCTGAACACATTTTGAGTGCTTTATTACAAAGTGTTGCCCACAAGAAAACATTTAGATTTAGGGAAATTAATATAAGGGTAATTGAGGCCACAGGGGAAGTATAAAAAAGTTTTCAAAATATTAGTAAAGAACTCTGATTTAGAGGGATTAACATCACGTGGTAAAAAAAAAAAAAATGCCTGGGCCCCAAACTTGGAGGGTCAGTTCCTGCCGTTTATGAGCAGGTCTGCACTGGGCAGGCCCCTTGATCCCTTACTTCCGTTTTCTAGGCCCCTTGATCCCTTGCTTGTTTTCTAGTGATTCCTGCTCTTCTGACTTTATGGTGCAATTGTGAAGCTCAAATGAATGTGGAAGCACTTTTTCAACTATTACAAGCTTTGCAAATGTAACTAAGGGGACGATTGGAAAAGCACTTCAGAACCATATTTAACCAAATGGAAGTCATCTGGTAGCGGAACATCTGAGGACAATGCCAGTTTATGAAAACACTCAAAAGTGTCCCCGACACCTCTAGTTTTACAAATATACTTGTTCTGTTTCTTTTGGCTCCTTAAGAATGCTGACTCGACTCTTATTGCACATTTCCTCACGTGCAAGGCTCCCTGAGCAGGCCCATGTGGGCCAGTGAGACACAGGATGTTGAGGAGCCGTTCTCGATGAGTTCCAAAGCAGACTGGAAGAGAAGGGAAGGTAAAGCAAATTTTAAATGCTCCTGTTGCAGTAGATGTATTTCACATCTGTGTTGTAATAAATTAGGGAGAATTTTTTTCCACTTTATCGATGCCAAAAAGGTTGACAGATGCTAAATGAGTGTCTGAGGTTAGGCTTTGGAAGTTCAGATTGAAAAACTCAAAAAAAAATTTTTAAGTCTTGTACTTTCTATTATATTCAGCCCCCTTCTGTTTTTAAGAGTCATAAACAAAAATCTTGTTAAATAGATATTGACTGTAAAGTCAGCTGTATAAACAGTCCGCCTTCTGAATCTCCTGCACCGCCCCAGCCCCTTGCAGGCTATCTTCTAGGTTTCTGCTCAAACAGCGCATTTTCAGACAGACCTTCCTGCCCACGCTGTCTAACGACAGGTCACCCTCACCCATGCCATCTGTGTTCTGTTCTTTGTTTTCAGTCACTGAGTCACGACTGACTCTCTTGTGACCCCACTGACTGTTGCCTGCCAGGCTCTTCTGTCCTTGGGATTTCCCAGGCAAGGATACTGGAGTGGGCTGCCCTTTCCTTTTCCAGGGGATCTTCCCAACCCAGGGATCGAACCTGTGTCTCTTGTGCCTCCTGCATTGGCAGGAGTTTGGATTCTTTACCTCTGAGTCACCAGGGAAGCCCCACCATGGTATTAATACCATAATGCTCACCTTTCTTGTCAGTTATCTTGATTGACTGAGTGATTAGAAAGATAGGATAGCATGATGGTTAGGAGTACATGGGGCTTCCCTGGTGGCTCAGAGGTTAAAGCATCTGCCTGCAATGTGGGAGACCTGGGTTCGATCCCTGGGTCGGGAAAATCCCCTGGAGAAGGAAATAGCAACCCACTCCAGTATTTTTGCCTGGAAAATCCCATGAACAGAGGAGCCTGGTGGGCTACAGTCCACGGTGTCACATAGAGTCAGACACGACTGAACGACTTCACTTTTCACTTTATTTTTAATTTTATTTTTACTTTATTTTACTTGACTGTATTGGTTTTGCCATACATTGACATCACTTTAGAAGTACATAGTGTAGACCAGTGCTCTCCAATAGATAGATAATCCGAGTCACACGCAATTGTAAACTTCAATTGGTGGCGGTGCTCAGTCACTTAGTCCTGTCCGGCTTTTTGTGACCCCCGTGGAAATTTCCCAGGCAAGAGTACTGAAGCACGTTGCCATTTCCTACTCCAGGGGATCTTCTTGACCCAGGGACCGAAACCACATCTCTGTGTCTCCTGCACTGGCAGGCGGGCTCTTTACCACTGGCATCACTGTGCCCACATCCAAAAAGTCAAAACAAACAGGCAAAATTCATCTTAGTAATACACTTTATATAACCTATTATATATAAATTATGATCATTTCAATGTATAATGAAGATATACACTAAGCAGGAAGATAGTTTACGTTATTTGTACTGTCTTCAATTCCTTTTTTTTTTTTTGGTTTTATAGCACATATCAGTCTGAGCTAGCCACATGGCAAGTTCTGGCCAACCAGATGTGCCCACGGCATTCACATGAGTCCAGCCAGAGGGTAAATCTGCCTGGTTCCATCCTTAGCTGTTTAACCTAGAACTTAAAAATTGTTAGAAAAGGGTCATTATTTTCTCTGTAATCTCAGCAGCTATGACAGTATGGCATGTGATAGAGAATGCCGATTATGGCAAATCTTCATGGTTAACATGGTGGAAGAGGGAAGCTTTGAGTCTGATTTTGAAGCGTGAGTTGGATTTAGACCTGCACAGGGAGGAGTGAAGACAGACCTACGAGTTCAAGGGTCATGGGCACGACTGATAACAAATGGCTTGATTTTTATACAGAGATCAATACTCAGAATCATCTTTCTGTGAGGAGATGTAGAGGTGGAATGATGACTAAGGTGACTGCTGCTAATCGAGACTGAAGATTCTGCTGTGCCACTGTGATTCTGAACGGGGTTCTGGGGACCAGACAGACTTGCTTTGCACCCCAGTCTGTCTGGGCAGTGTTGGCGGGCAGCTTATTCAGTTGTTCTGTGCCTGAGCTTCCTATGTTCATCCTTGCACACTTAAGGATTAAAGAAGATGCTGCATGCAAATCCTCAGACATGCAGTGTGCATTCAGAAGTCTCGCTCAGTGTGGGTGATCTAACTGCCGTTGTTGTTGCCTTTTGTTAATTGTCTCTGCGTTAGATGGAGAGGGGCCCGAAGCCTTGAATCCCAGACGAGTACACCACACTGCAGGCTCCATGACCACGCCGCGGCCGATGCTTACCTGTCTTCGTTGGTCCCCTGAGCAAACCGTTCACAAACTCTTCCTCACCTGTGCACGGAAGCCCAAGCTCCCTGTCAGTGCACCAAAGCCTCGACAACATAATTTCCCCCTAACTCTTTGCACGTTACAGTCTAGCCACACTGAATCATGTGGAATCTCCCGAATAGTTTATCCTGGTTAGTGCAGTTCATGGGGTCGCAGAGAGTCAGACACGACTGAGCGGCTGAGCTGAATGCAGCTCTGTTTTGGAGCATCCCGTTCCTCTGCTCTTGTTATTCACTTGTGTGTCTGGAAAATGATGTCATTCACCCCAAAATTCATCTCAGACTTTTTTAATACTTTATTCTACGTTACCATACTGTATTGGTGTTGCCATGCATTGACATGAATCATCCACAGGTGTACACGATCTCCCAATGCTTAAACCCGAGGAAAGACAGAGATATTGGGCCACATCTCCTAGAGAGAACTTTGTAATACCATTTCTTACTTACATGTCAGTTTCCCTCAATAGTTGCCATATATTTGAGGGAAGGAGCCCAGTTCTATTTATGTGGGTATCCCTGGTGTGCGGCATGAAATAGATGTTCAGCTAATACTTGTTAATTGAATGAATGTCTGTGCTTGAGGCAGCGAGAAGCTCTTGAAGACTGCTGGGCTACCAAGGCTTTTGTTAATGTCTGGACGACTATATCTCAATTCCTATTTGCATAACTCTTGAACTGATTATCTGGAAACCCCACCTTTCTGAAACAAGTGCTGTCAGAGCCTCCCATATGAGAAAAAGATTAAAACCTGAACCAGCTTCCCTGGCATTCATCTTCCTCAGCAAAGCTTTAACTGCTGCTGGCTTATAAGGTGGGATTTCCTAATTGTGTTTAAACCTCCTATCTACTGCTGGCCATAGATGTGCTAACAAATGAAAGTTTCTGTGTGTGTGGTGGAGAGGAGGGGGAGAAAGTTTTGCCTCTTAGAGCAAGGAAATAGTTTGAGGCTATGTTTTAATTAAAATGAATATCTGCGCTATCTTAATGTTATTGCCAGTTAAGTGTAGCAGGGTGATTTAGAGTTCTATAACACAATTATACTCTGGTAATGAAGCTCTGCAGAATTATCCTTGGAATTCAGAATGCAGAAGGGAGCAGTAGCTCTCATTTGTAACCATGCTACGGCCTTTATTGTTACAGCATTTTCTGTTTTCCTCAAAGATTAACTCAATCGTATTTAAGTCTCTGGCTACATTACAGAGAGACAGAGAAACTGGGCAATGGGAACTGTTTTACTGTCCCTGCGGCCCATCCTAATGTTTTACTAAGGGGACAAAGTAGCAGGGAAATTTCATCAGAGCGTCTCCATCTTTATTGCTCTTGCCCTAGCCCTCCTGAAGCCCCCCTCAGGCTGGCCTTTGCAGCTCCTGGCTGATTCTCACCTGAGGTTGTGGGGTGCTCAGGACAAAGTTTAGAGAGCCCCCAGCGATGGCCGCATTTCAAGAAGAAGGAAAGCAAGCCCAGGAGCTAGTGCTGCCTTGGTTCTGAATCCCTCTGCCATTTCAGGTGTGGTGAGGGCTGCCCTGGCTTGGAAAGAGGAGTAACAGTGGTTGAAAGTGTCAATTCTGGGGACAAATCTAGAATCCGTTATATCTCAGCTGTAGGACCACAGACAAGTCATTCACCTTCTCTAAGCTGGTCTTGGAGAAGGCAATGGCCCCCCACTCCAGTACTCTTGCCTGGAAAATCCCATGGAAGGAGGAGCCTGGTGGGCTGCAGTCCATGGGTCGTGAAGAGTCAGGCACGACTGAGCGACTTCACTTTCCCTTTTCACTTTTACCCATTGGAGAAGGAAATCGCAGCCCACTCCAGTGTTCTTGCCTGGAGAATCCCAGGGACGGGGGAGCCTGGTGGGCTGCCGTCTATGGGGTCACACAAAGTCGGACACAACTGAAGCGACTTAGCAGCAGCAAGTTGGACTCAGTTTATTTATCTGTAACATGGGGTGATAGTAGAAACTGCTTCATTAAATTTTTGTGAGAGTGAAATGTTATACATGAAACTTGGAAGAGTGGCTGGTGTATGGTATGTGCTCCACAGGTAAGAGATAACTCAGTTACTGGACAGATAACTAGCCCTTGACCAGCCAGTTTGGAACTCTGTTTTTCCCAAATGGCATCATCTGGAGATTGGCAAAAAACAAATTATTACATGTGTATCTCCCCTAAAGTTTCACTTATTTGAAAAACTCAAGAGCAAATTTTGAATCATTTTAACCAATATTTAACACCTATTTTGTATAAGATCTTTCATTAAGCATTTCAAGTAACACCAACATGAAGCATATGTTGGATCTGTCTTCAAGGCTCTTGGCTCTCAGTTGGTAAAGGCAGGTATGCAGAGTAAGAGAGTCTGAACAAAAGCACTTAGGAAGCAGCAATGCAAGGTAAGAAGTTGTTTTCCTCGAATAGGGAGGATTCTAATGATGGAGTGACATTTAAACTGAACCTTGGGGGACAAATAAGAATTTTATATGCAGAGGATGTTGGGAAGGGACTCCAAAAAGATCATCTGGACCAAGTTCAGATTTAGCGAAGTCCAGAGAATGAAGGGAGAACAGGAGAAATCTGTTGTGACTGTAGCATAGTATAGTGTTTCTGTCTGGGGAGGGACTGTAACACGGAAAATTGTGCAAAGGTCAAAGTCCAATCATTTTCCTTCATGAAGGCAGGCTAAGGGGCTTTAACATCATTTTGTAGGAAGCTGAGTGTTTGGAGGACCAGCCTGTGATGTGACTACAGCTAACGTGCGGGCCTCTGGTTGACTTATGTTCAAGGTCGAAGAAGTCATCATCCTCTAACGCTGCCATTTTTGTGAGAGTGAAATGTTATACATGAAACTTGGAAGAGTGGCTGGTGTATGGTATGTGCTCCACAGGTAAGAGATAACTCAGTTACTGGACAGATAACTAGCCCTTGACCAGCCAGTTTGGAACTCTGTTTTTCCCAAATGGCATCATCTGGAGATTGGCAAAAAACAAATTATTACATGTGTATCTCCCCTAAAGTTTCACTTATTTGAAAAACTCAAGAGCAAATTTTGAATCATTTTAACCAATATTTAACACCTATTTTGTATAAGATCTTTCATTAAGCATTTCAAGTAACACCAACATGAAGCATATGTTGGATCTGTCTTCAAGGCTCTTGGCTCTCAGTTGGTAAAGGCAGGTATGCAGAGTAAGAGAGTCTGAACAAAAGCACTTAGGAAGCAGCAATGCAAGGTAAGAAGTTGTTTTCCTCGAATAGGGAGGATTCTAATGATGGAGTGACATTTAAACTGAACCTTGGGGGACAAATAAGAATTTTATATGCAGAGGATGTTGGGAAGGGACTCCAAAAAGATCATCTGGACCAAGTTCAGATTTAGCGAAGTCCAGAGAATGAAGGGAGAACAGGAGAAATCTGTTGTGACTGTAGCATAGTATAGTGTTTCTGTCTGGGGAGGGACTGTAACACGGAAAATTGTGCAAAGGTCAAAGTCCAATCATTTTCCTTCATGAAGGCAGGCTAAGGGGCTTTAACATCATTTTGTAGGAAGCTGAGTGTTTGGAGGACCACCTGTGATGTGACTACAGCTAACGTGCGGGCCTCTGGTTGACTTATGTTCAAGGTCGAAGAAGTCATCATCCTCTAACGCTGCCTCCACATCAGCAGCCTCAGCTCTGAGAGCTGGGGCAGCCTCCCTTTCCCCATTCTCCCAACAGGAAGACTGAAGCTAAATTTTAAAGTGGCGAAATATACTTTCTTTTTCTCCATCTTAATAACTGCTTATTTAGCATTTACTGTATTTCAAACGCTGCACTTAACTATTTACATACTTTAACTCATAGCGACTCTATGAACTTCCTACTATTATTGTGCCTATTTTTCAGATGAGAAAATTTATGTTTAGAATGACTAAATATCTAGTCTACCACCAAGTCAGCCAGTGAGCAGTAAACCCTTGAGACGAGGTCTGTTTCCAGACCCCTCAAGCTCTCTTCCGCCTGCCCGTGAATGGCGCCAAGTGAGCGAAAGGTTGTTAGGGCCGTGAAGGGAGCGTTTTGTTGACGCTGAGACGTGAGCTGTACCAGCAGGTGACACCAAGTTCCAACTAACTCGGCTGCCCCAGGTCCTCACTCTCTTCATTAGTAAGATGAGATGATGGATCTAAAACTTTTCATGTGTATAGACAACTTAGCTGTCTGTTCTTTCACAATTTATTAGCTTTGACCCTAACAAGTATCCATGACCACGGCATTGCCCCATTTCACACACGACAGAATTCCGGCTTAGAGAAGTGCCTTTTTCTAGCCCCTGCAGCCAGGGAGTGTCAGGACCAGGTGAGCACGGATCTTCTGTCGGCTAGCTCCCCACTTCCCGCACCACTCCAGATGGAGGCTGTTCCCAGACCCAGACGTTTGCCATGATTAACCTAGCCCATTCAACCAGTTTTAAAAATCTCTGAGTCTTAAATTATCTCAAATTATTTTCTAAACCCTCACTGACCCTTTTAAAATCAGCATATAGCACCATCTCTTCAAGTTATCTTTGGATAAGCAAAATAAAGGCCCTCTAAATGAGTTCGTACAGAATGCTTTCTTCAATATGTATGCTCTGGGAGGAGAGTTAGAGCACATTTTTTCTACACCACTGAATGGATGGCATTAATAGTCATGCCCCTAGATATTTATATCACAAATCTCCCTGTGTTCACCCTCCGGTCAGACGCTGTTAAGCCAAGTTTCCCCACTGGTTCACAGTGATGTCAGAGGATATGGTCAAGACATAGTCAAATCCTAAGCTCTAAAACATCACACAAAACACCCAGGGCAGCAGCCGAGTAGAGCATCTCAGCGGCAGAACTGTCAGCAGCAGCACATGTAAATTCTGTTTCTTGGATGAAGAAATGTAATCATTTGTCTGGACAAATTTCCCTGGGCTCTGAAATGGACACACTGTAAATAATCAGGGCATTAATTAATTAAAGTGAGAATCTGTCCACCTCGTCAGGATTCCACCCTTTGTTCCCTGCCCGAAAAGCCACTTCCTTTATGACGATTTGAAAAATTTAGTCAAGTGGGTCTGAGTTGATGTACAGAGTACTTTACCTATTGGAGGTTCTGAAACCTTCTTTCACACAGAAGTGGGCTCCTCTGCCTGGACTTTGTATAGTCTGGCTCCCTGCGGTCGGAGATGACTGGACCGCTTAGGAATATCGCTGCGGAACCATATCCCTGAGGGAGGCCAGTGTCACTGTGGTTCTTCCTCCTGGAAATTCAGAATCTGGGTACAGAGGGAGTCAGCAAGCTCAGAGTTCTGTTCCCAGAAGGGCTGTCTTCAGGAAAGTCTGAGGCTGTCATCGTGTGGTGAGGTCACGAGGGTTCGTGCACAAGTTGGAAGAGCTGGCCGAGGAAGATGGACTCGAAGAGAAGGGAATGGAGTGAACAGGCGGGAGGAAAAAGGCAGGAGAAGCCATGTGGCCTTGAAGAGGAAACTAGACAAAGCACGTGTCCTCCTCTCTGGGGAGCAGGAAGAGGTGGTTCTTGTTTCTGGTAGAGACAGGCATCTTCCAAACTCTTTCCAACTCTTTTCATTATTTGTGTGCCAGTTTGAGATACTGTTTTTGTCTCTTGAAATGTTACAGATCCTCAAAATACAAGTCATCTGAGGCCAGAAATGAGGCACCATTAATATGCATGACATTTCATGACTCACAAAGAAATAGATTTAATAGGCTCCGGTGCCTTACTTTTACACAATTATTGTTTGGGCCATGTGGCTGCAACCAGCTTGCTTTTGCTTTAGTTGTTGTGTCTTGTGCAGTGTTCTCTGCTAACAGTAATAGAAAATTCTATGTTAATAACCATGTCTGTTATTTACTGAATATTTGCTGTTTTTCAGTGAGTGGCCAAGTGCTTATATGAATTGGTTTATTTATCCCTCAAAATCACCCAATGAGGTAGTACTATTGGTTTTCTAGTTTGCGGATTAGCAGACTGAGACTCACCGTGCTTAAATGAAGTGCCTAAAAGCTCACATTTAATGTATGGTCTGGGAGTGGGGTGGTGAGACAAATTCAGCCAGACCCCGGGGTTGGTGTTTTTAATGTCTCTACCTACTGAATTCTTTGACTATGTAGAATGGTCTGATATCCTTTATTTGGGGGAAAAAAATGTTAGTAACAAGTGAGATTTCCATTGGAAGTTACTGGTCCAAACTGTTCAGTAAGAAAGCTTTACATTTAATACTGAGAAATAATCTACTGAAAAATTTTAAAGACAGTATAAATACAGCATTTACTACAGAGAGAAAGAATGTGCAAGTAAGTTACTATTCCAAGTGATTTTCAACCACTTTCCAGTAAGGCCGTGTTGCTTATGGTTAAGGGTATGCAATATTCGGACAAAAGAATGATGTTTCTGAATATCGGAATGACCATTCATTAGCTGTAGGATTTGGGGAGAGTTACTCTGTCTGATGGACTTCCCTGGTGGCTCAGATGGTAAAGCATCTGTCTACAACGCGAGAGACCTGGGTTCCATCCCTGGGTCCGGAAGATCCGCTGGAGAAGGCAATGGCAATCCACTCCAGTACTATTGCCTGGAAAACCCCATGGACAGAGGAGCCTGGTGGGCTACAGTCCATGGGGTCGCAAAGGAGTTGGACACGACTGAGCGACTTCATTTCCTTACTCTGTCTGCAGTCCAGTGTCCTCATTTATGAAGTGGAGATAATTGAATACCTACTTCAAAAGATAATGGTAAAGATGAAAGAACAATACAAATAAAATAGTTGGCACAGTGCTTGGCACATAGTAAGCCTTAATAAGTATCACTTAAGACTTCACAATGTTGATTTTTGAGATGACTGGGATCAAGGTAACTGTGCTGCTGATAGGATATTTCCTCTTTTATTCAGTATTTATATATGCCCTTATACTTCTTCTAGTAAATAATCTTAAGTGTACCTCTAGCCTATGTCCCTGACAAACCCAATCAAGAAAATGTGGTCCAACAAGCCATAACTCCATGTGAATCTTACAGATTCAAAGCTCTCTGAGTCAGAAACCATGAACCCCATTTTGCCGACGACTCTAAGGCTCAGAGAGGTCAGGGGACTTTTCAAAGGTTGCACAGCTGGAAAGAATGAAAAGGAAGATATCAGACTGTGCCGACTTTTTACAGTCTTGACATCTTGCTAAGAGAAACCTGGAGGACTGGGATGTCTGGCCATGGACTGTGTGTCCGGAGGCAGGGCTGGGTGAGGAAGTGAGTGTGAGAACAGTGACACGCTCCACCTCCTGCCCACTGATGTTCAGAGGTGCCGTCCTCAGGGAAACAGCTATCGGTACTCGGGGCTATCAGAAAAGTTGTGAAAGACTTTGGAATGGGAAAAACAAATGATTGAGGATTCTGTCTAGCCTGCCCTTCCGGGGTGTGATCTGCCTCTAATTGTCTTTGAACTATCTTACTACTTGGTAGAAAGAAACCTGGTACTAAAGCAAATGCTTATTATCCGTAGAAATGCAGATTGTGTTTGGTGGAGAGGAGTTGGCAATTGCCGTGTGGATATTGACCAGCTTTGCCTGTGTATGTTACCTCTGCCAGCGTTCCTGGTCTCCTAAGCGTGTTCTTCAGACTCTCCTTTGAATGGGTTGTAGCATCTTACTGGTTCTCTCACTAATTCATGAGTTAAATAAAACATTTGGCGTGTGTTTGTTTCATTTTTGTATGAAAACCATGATTTTACTGTTGACTACATTGTTCATAAATAGGAGAGAACTGCCCACTGCCTCATACAGTACACTTCATCAGGTCCAAGCAGGTGTTTTAGGACAAAGTAAAAACATCCTTTGTTTATTTAGCATGTTCGGTCGAACCAGAAACACCCCATTTATTAGATGGAAGGGAATGGCAGAGGAGAGCTGGGAAGGACAGGCTTCACTCTGCCTCCCGAGGGGTTGGACGCTGCGCGCTGCGCTCCTTGGCGGCAGGGGAGCCGCCTGAGCAGACGGCGGGGGTGTGGACGGATGGCGGTACCAGGAGCCGGTGCACTGGGCTCTGGCTCCAGCTCTTCCCTCGACCAGCTGTGTGACCTTGGGCAAGTCACTGAACCCTCTGTCTCTCCGTCTGCAAAGTGAGAGGCCAGAACGAAATTATCACCAAGGTGGCTCCCAGTGCTAACTGGCGATGGTCCTGAGAGTCTCAAGAAGCTAGCTGGGCACGGCTCAGCGCCCCCTGAGAATTCCTAGCCCCCAGACGAGCAGGCTTGTGGCAGAAGCCAAGAGCTTGACGGTCTGTGGGATCTGGAATGAGCTCCTCCCTTTAAGCTTTCCTTCCAGACGCCACAAATGGTGGCCTTTGACTAGGGAAGGCGCATTAGTTAGGAGATACTGAACCATCTATGTAAAAGGACATGAACTTTAAAACTAGGCTTCTTACCAGAAACTAAAGCTTTTTACACCTCAGACTAATGTTGTAAGGTGTGTATTTTAATTGATTCTAAAAGTGGAATAGACAGCCATAGTTAAAAGAGGTATTGCTACTCACTATTTACCTTCACCTGAAATTACCTGCAATCCCCCATTCATACTGTTTGCTTGAGTTTGGGTAGCTTAAGCTGAAATTATGACAGAGTTAAGCACTCATTGGAGAGCTGGATTAGGTGACTTTTAATTCTCCCTATACCACACCCAGACCCAAAGATTATGATTGGAAATAATCACTGTTTCCTCTTTTATTTCATCTTCAGTTCAATTGGTTGTATATTATATGCAGTGTGAACAGGGCTTAGAATTAGGAGAATTTTATTTGGAAAGTCAGGTCAGCTTTCTAAGCTTCATTTTTATATCTATAGATTGAGGGATTGGTTTAAATATTATTGTAGTCCTTTGATTCCTGAATTAAATAAAATTAATTCTAGTAAGCACCTACGGTGTGCCTGTAGTCTGATAGGAGGGCAGAAAACAGACGTTAAAAATAAGACTCTTGAACTCAAGGAGTTCACACTTTAATTTTCCAGGAACACTTCTGCCTATTGATTTCTGCCTGTGGATTGAAAAGGCATTCAGGGTTCATTTAAGAATCTACTTCCAGATTTCTGGATTGCCTGGAAAGTCTCCTCCCCTAATCTCAGGCAGTTATTTTTGAGATATGCAATTGATACATCTCTCCAAATGTTTCCTCCACATGACATTTCCTTCCTCAAGGTTTTGAACTGCATTCTCTTCCTTTCTGGAAAGTTCACTGGGGTGAAACCTCAGACTTCCTAGGGTACCAGCAATGATGGAAGAATTTATAAAGTAACAAATCTTTGGTTTCCTCTCAATCAGAAGCAAGAGCATGATTTCAGTGGCAGCCATGACCTTGCCATCCAGAGTGGCATGGTGGTTAAACCCAGGAGGTTTGGAGTCAGCCAGAACCAGATCACAATCTCTCTTCCTCCCTTGTCTAGCTCTGTGACCTTGGCACATTCCTTAATCCCTCTGAGCTTCAGTTCTCTCGTCCTAGAATTTTCTGTATTAAATGAGGGGAGGAGGAGGGAGGGGGAGAAGAAGAAGAGGAGGAAAAGGAGGAGGAGGAGGAGGTGGGTGGAGAGGAATCAGCTTCAAGGTCTTTCGAGGTTTCTGCTTGGAACTGGCAATGCAGCTCCCTCACCATTCTGTTGGTGAGTCCAGTCACAAGGAGAGCCCAGATCCAGGGAGTGGGTGAACCAGCTCTCTCTATCGATGGCTTAGGCTACAGAGTTATGTGGCAGAGGGCTTGGATGTGGGGAGAAGCTAAAAAAATTGCAGCCTTTTTTTTTTTTTTAATCTATCAGCTGTAAGGCCCTATAAAGAAGAGTTCATCCCAAACTAGGAGTCACGTCTGAGCCTGTGCTTTTAACCTTCTGCTATGTAGATTTAATCCATTTGCAGTTAGTACTTGACTTCCTGGCAAGTGTCTTTCTTCTGGAAAGGCTTGATCTCTGTCTTTTGCTTAAAGCATAGCACAGAGAGAGTTAGCTGTCAGTTCCAGCTATTCCAGTATAAGCCACCTGCTTGCACTGAGAGATTCTCCTCTATGTCTTTATTTCTCCAAGCTAAGAAGAAAACAAAAACAAAACAATAGACAAGAACCCCTGTTTTCTGGTGGAGCTCTGTGTGGGAGGAAATCTGATATGTTAAACTAAGGTTCAGGCATCCGTGTGGGAAGAGGAGGTGCGTGTGTCCTTTCAGTTGGTCTCTGGGTTGAGAAACCAATCATCAATCAGTGTTAAACGTCACCCACTGAACTGGTCTGTCTTGAACTAGAGTGTTTATGGGAAACAGAAGAAACTATTGCTGGAAAACGACCTCATTTTCACCCTTATGTGGAACCAGGCCATTACGAAGTGCCAGATGCCTCTGCCATAAGCAGCTAGGTTTCAGCACCTCTGTCTGCAAGTGCTCTTCTCAAGGCAATTTCACTTTCATTATGTCATTTAAATCTCACAAACACTCTTTGAGATACACAGAATTAGACGTGAAGATTCTTGCATGACAGCTGAGGAAACTGAGGCATGGGGAAATGAAAGGATATACGTAACCTGGTACCGTTAAAGATGATCTGTTTAAAATCTTGTGATCTTAAACCCCAATTGGTGGTTTTCTTTTCTGCCCTACATCCCCTAATAGATGAGTGACCCATTCTCATTTATTCTTGTATGGAGGCAGCCTGGTAAATAATAGGCGGAAATGCCAGCATAAAAAGAGATTTTGAACAGTGGTTGCGAAACAGCAATCTATGAGTCACATCTTCTCTGAAGATATTGTATTTGTGCCATATAATGTTTTAAAATACCTTAAAATTATGAGGCTCCCTACAGAAACCTGTGTTTTCTTGAAAAATAAGATCTATAAACCCTGGGCTCACAGCCCTGTGTGCATGGAACAGTATGTCAGGGTCCGAAGAGGCAGCCCCCGGGATGGCCGTCCGTTACCCGGTGCTCTGCAGGCTCGCCCTGGCCAGGTGTACCCCTAAGGTGCCTGTCTGCCTCCCACAGACTTTTACCTTCACAGCCTCTTGTACAAGTGACTTGAAAAGCACAATCACATCCTGAGTTTTCACTGTACTTCATGAGAATATACTACCTCATTCTGTAGTTGTGAATTTCTTCTTTCATTGTAATATGAAGCTGTCGGGGAAATACACTTATCTGTGAATAAGAGGTTATGTTTTTTTTTAATGTTGATCCTGAGGTATCAAGGGAGGCCACCTCTAAAAGTTAACCCTTGAATAGGGTCTTGAGAAGTAGGTAAGAGTTAGGTGGGTCGAGGAAAAAAAGGTAAAGAAATAACAGGTAGACAGTCTGTACTAAGCAGTGCTTACAAGCTGTTGTATAAGAGCAAATTCAAACCAGCTACTTTTGCAGGAGGAAAAGAGGGGCAAGAATGAAGGCCTCTGATGTAAGTGGTGTCTGCGTCCTAGAGGCGTGCCATGCGACAGAGAGTGACAAGTATGGACAGTGAGGAAATGGTGAAGTGTTTTAAGCAGACAATGAATTCCACCACAGGCCGATTGGTAATATGTACATTTTAAATAGATTATCTGGCAGCTATATAAAGGATGGATTTAATGGCAGGCAAACATTGAAGCAGGGAAACCGTATTAGAAGCTACTTCGAGATTCCAAATAAGAGATCATGGGAGATTCATTTGAGAAATCCTGTAGGATGTAAGACCAGGAAATCGAGAGATATGTTATTTTGACATTTATTGAGTGCTAATTGTGTGCAGAATGCTATGGGAGAAATTAGCTATCTAGTCCAACTTTCTTTGCAGTGTTTCAATCTGTTTTACTGCCTCACCAGTAAACGGTCCTCCAGTCTCCGATTGGTCACTACCAAGCGGTTCAATTCCCGCTTTAATTATTAGAAACCACTTGCTTATATTGTTTCCTTAGACTGAGTCCAATTGTCCCCCTCCTATAGCTTCTGATTCTGTCCTCTGGAGCTGCAGTGACAAAGCTTAATCCCTATTCTGCACGACAGCATTGCAGATCTGTGATGACAGGAATCGTGTTTCTCAAAAATCTACTTTTCAGCTAAAAAAATGTATATCCCTTGGTTCCCTGCAAGAGTCGGCATCCTCCGGCTGCCTCCGGCACACAGCGTCTTCAGACTCTACCCGTGGCTAAAGGTGCGGCTTCAGCGTCACCGCCGTGCCTCCAGGCTGTGTATCTGTGGACAGGCTCCAGCTTCCAGCGGATTTCTTAAAGCGTAACACTCAGAATTTCACCGTCTTCAGAGCAACCTAACTAACACAGATTGAGCAAGGCTCCCTTCTCTTCGTCTTTTGCATTTGGGGATGCAGTGGCATCCTGGATGCACCTCCCTGTGAGAAAAGGCCAGGAGGACAGGATTGGAGAGGGACGCTCCAAGTCTTGTCCTGAGACCAGCACCAACATAATCTGAGAATTTATAAAATGCAGATTCTCAGGCCCTGGCGGCTCAGATGGTAAGGAATTGCCTGCAGTGCGGGAGACCTGGCTTCGGTCCCTGGATCAGGAAGATCCCCTGGAGGAGGGCGTGGCAACCCACTCCAGTGTTCGTGCCAGAAAATCCCTATGGACAGAGGAGCCATGCTACCGTCCACGGGGTCGCAAAGAGTCAGGTTGACTGAGTGACTAAGCACTACCACACCTTGGCCTGCTTGGGACCCCAGCGCCTGGTGCCAGGAGTCAGCATTTGCCAGTTTTCAAAGTGACTCTTGCACATGCTAACCTTCGAGATGCACTTTTGTAGAGGGACTTCGACTATGCATCTGAGGAGCTTTAAAAGAAAACCCAGGCACTTGAAACAAAATTCTTCTCCCTCTCCCACATGGGGGTTTACGCAACCTTTCTGAAGACCATGAATGGTGTCAGCATAATTGCTTGTCTTTAAATGCTTGAGGAGGGAACCTCAACTAGGCTAATTAAATTTTACAATCCAGGGTTGTAGGTGAAGATTTAGGGGGAATAAGAGAGAGAGAGAGGAAGGGAGGAAAAGAAGAAAGGAGGGAGGTAGAGAAAGAGAGAGGAAAGAAAAACAAGCCAGTGTGCCTTCGGTCAATCCATTACAAAGAGGACCGAGCCGCTGACCTTTTCATTCTGCCTGTGCTGTGTGCGCAGCAACTCCGTAACCTTTTCCAGCTGGAATAGAAAGTTCAATTAAGTTTGTTGGCTCAGAAATCTGCCCGTGTCCCGGAGAGCAGATTAGGCACTTAGGGGCTGCAATTACCCATCTGCTGCTTCTGCAGAACTGAAAAGAATGCACACGTGCCGCACCTATCCCTGGGCATACGCAGAGGCGGGCACGCGTGTGTCTGTGTGCCTGTGCGCTGCCAGGGCGGCAGGCAGGCAACGGCTGCAGCTGAGAAATTCAGTCGTTTCCAAATGCGGGCTCTTTATGCATTGCTGGTGATTTTAAGCTAAACCAGAGCCTGCATGTTGGAGCCTGCTTGGTTCCTGGCCACCACATTCATCTTTTTTTCATACCTGGGTCTTCAGACCAGCGAGCATCTTGGTCACTTCACAGGTTTTAGGGCAGAGCATGGATTTATTCATGGGTGGGGTGTTTAAGAAAGCTGCTTTCACTATTCAGGTGACTAAACCTTAAGACCGTCTTGCTTGGGGAAGCAGTGTATGTAGTGTTTAAGCTGTAAAGCACCATAGTATTAAAAAATAGCCATAAACTGCATGATTTTTTTAAAAAATAAAGGGTACCAACTGTGGAGATTACGTCTGAATCTCAACATGGGGATTACAGACTGAATGAACTTGAACCTGCCCCTTTAATTCTCTGATCTTCAGTTTTCTCATCTGTAAAATGGGGATTCCATTATTAACCTTATAAAGTGATTGTAGAAATTCAGCAAGGCAGCACATTTAATTATTGGGGACACAGTTTATATTTAATAAATGGTAGCAATGGCAACCCACTCCAGTACTCTTGCCTGGAAAATCCCATGGATGGAGGAGCCTGGTAGGCTACAGTCCGTGGAGTTGCAAAGAGTCAGACACGACTGAGAGACTTCACTTTCACTTTTCACTTTCATGCATTGGAGAAGGAAATGGCAACCCACTCCAGTGTTCTTGCCTGGAGAATCCCAGGGATGGGGAAGCCTGGTGGGCTGCCCTCTATGGGGTCGCACAGAGTTGGACACAACTGAAGCGACTTAGCAGCAGCAGCTGAGTTTTGCTAATGTTGAGAGTCTGATGTTTGACCGTGGTTTTGGTGCCCGGGTCTTTAAATTTCCCATCTGACACCTATGTCCTACGTCTGGAAACGCCATCTTCCTGTGTCTTGATAACATCCCTGGAGTCTCATTCATTCTAGAACTGCATCTTGTATGGTTCTTTTGTCAGAATCTAGAATCTTCTCTGAATCTCACATCTACTCTAGCATATTCTAAAGGTTAGTCTTTGCGGAACAGGAACACAAACTTCTAGAAAAGGAAATATGATCACATTAGTGCCTCCTACTCCCACCTCCACACCCCTTCTCTCGCCAGCATATGGTTTTACACAGTATTCAAGTAAAATCCAGACTCCTCCCAGAGGCTTGTAGCCGGTGGGACCTGGCTCTGGCTCATAATCCTCGGGTGTGACCGCCTCTGATTTAGGCCCTTGGACATGCCCAGACCCTTCTTCCTCAGGACCTTTTCAAGGACACTCTGTCTTCCTGATGCACTCTTTCCCTGGGCTTTTCCATCATTGGATCTTCCTCACCATTCAGTGCCTGCACCCTGAAAGACCTTCCTGGACTGCCCTCTCTGAGTTCATCCACGCAGTTGCCCCCACCATCCAGTCACTCCCTCTCCAGCCCCAAGCTGTATTTTCCTGGAGTTTACTTGTTATTTACTGTTGTTCAGTCCGTAAGTTGTGTCTGACTGTTTGTGACCTCATGGATTGCAGCACACCAGTCTCCTCTGCCCTCCACTATCTCCCAGAGTTTGTTCAAACTTATGTCCTTTGAGCTGATGATGCATCCAAACATCTCATCCTCTGTTGTCTTCTTCTCCTCCTGCCTTCAATCTTTCCCACCACCAGGGTCTTTTCTAATGATTCGGCTATTCGCATCAGGTGGCCAAAGTATTGGAGCTTCAACTTCATCATCAGTCCTTCCAGTGAATATTCAGGGTTGATTTCCTTTAGGATTCGTTAGTCTGATCTCCCTGCTGTCCAAGGACTTTCAAAAGTCTTCTCCAGCACCACAGTTCAAAAGCGTTAATTCTTCAGCACTCAGCCTTCTTTATGATCCAGCTCTCACATCCATACATGACTACTGGAAAGCCATAGCTTTGACTATATGGACCTTTGCCAGCAAAGTCATATCTCTGTTTTTGAATACACTATGTAGGTTTGTCATTTACTTGTTGTATATTTACTATTTATCTTCTTGCCGCTAGACTGGAGAGTTTCTGAAAGCAGGGGTTTGACTGTTGTGTTCAATACTATGTCTCCAACACTAGAATAGTTGCTGATGTCTAAAAGGTGATCAATTAACATTTGTTGAATTAAGTTATTGGGTCCAAGTCTGGAGCCTAAAGCCTTTTGATGACATTTGCTTGGGTCTTAGGTTGTTCTTTGCTTCTGAATCCCATTGCTTGACTCTAAAAGTCACTGCTCAAGGCCTATCAATACTGCTTACTTAACCTCCCCAACCCCAACAGCCTCACTAGTTCATTTCTAGTTACTTGTCATCGGTGTTTCTAGACGCCATGTTTTCTGTTTTAGCTTTAACTTTCCTTTTCCTCCGTATAGGTATCTGTAGGTCAAGCAGAACACCAAGTACAATCGGCATGTCTGGAACAACATTCCTAGTGATGTCAAACTTCTTAAGGAGCTGGGGTTTCCCTCTTGTCTACTCCTGCAGCCTCAGCTGGCACACTGCGGCCTGAGACACTGGATATATAAACGGCCCATGACCAGCCCATATGGGCCAATGGAACTCTGTGAGGCCAAACCACCTCTGCAGCAATCGGCCCCAAATAGTCAGAACTTGGTCAATCATTGCCAATTTTCTTAATTTTTACCTCTGCTCCCAAGTTGAGACTAACTAGAGAAAACCAACTAGGATCTCTAAGCCAATCACACAGGACACCCATCTCTAGCTTCCAGTGCTAAGTCTCCAATAAGAACACATCTCGAGGCTTCTCTTTTATCTGCTACAAGCTTTCCCCCTCCTCTTGTCTTCCTCTGAGGTTCACAAACAGTGAAGTCGACTGACTCCCGTATGGCATCGAGTTCTGAATAAACAGCCCCGTGTCTTCTTACTGGGCTGTCTCCATTTGTTCCCACATGCAGATGCTGGTTATCTGTTGTTTGACAGACAATCACTCCAAAACGCAATGCCTTAAAATGTGCTCTTTATTTTGCTCATAATTTTTGAGTTAATAATTTAGGTAGGATTCAGCTGGAGAGTTTGTCTGGTTCACATGGCATCAGCTGGGGCCGCTGGGGCTGACGGACTCGCTTCCAGGACGGTTTTTCCTTAGTCACGGGTGGGGCGCATCTCACACTTCACTGGGCTTTGGTCTGGGTTCCGCTCCACTGCACGATTTCTTATCCTGCAGGGCCCCGATGCGTGTTGTTCTCAGGACAAGCACACTTCTTGCATTGAAACTGGCTTCCGAGAGGCAAGAAGCCCAAATTATACCCTAAAAGACCCCCTGTCACAGCAACCATGTTCACTTGGTCAAATCGGATCACAGGGCATAAGGATCATCATAGAATGGGTGTATGGCAACATCGTATTCTCTAAAAGCATACGGGTGGGAGACAGTGTCTTGGTCAGCTTCGAAAATAAAGTTCATGCGGCACATTCGTTTCTGCGCTCCAGGCACGCTGGCCCTATTTTGCAATCACAGAAACATTATGTTTCTCCTGTGCCCAAGTTTCAGGATTTTTGCACACACTGTCACCTCTGCCTGGAACGCCTTCCATCTGGACGCTTATCCAGTTAAATTTGACTCCCACTGCAAATTTAATTTTAGGATTATTTCTTCACATGTGCTCTGCAAAACATTGCTTTATACCGTTTTAAAATCTACACGTAGAAACTAAGTCGGAGCTCCTCCATAACACTTGTCGAAATTTGCAATTATTAATATTCGACTGTGCTGTTCTTAAATTCATCTTCATCTGTCCCCATTCCTCCTGCCGTGGGTGTGAGCTAGGGGCACAGGGTCAAGGTGGTTGGTCACTATTTACCTCCACCTCACTATTTACTCACTATTTACTGTGCCAAGTACAGTTCCTGACACGTGGCAGGTACTTGAGATATTTTGTTAAATAAATCAATACATTTATTTAAACTTTTCACCCGAGCACATACCTATAACAAGAGCCTAGCCTTTGAGCTTGCTCTTAGGCTCCTGAACTCACTGAAGAAATCAGTTCATGTGGAACTTATACTTGCTAAGTGATGTTAAGATGCAAAGGTTTTTTTTTTTCATCATCAGTTGTTATTTTCCTTTACTCCCTAGTGAATACTGACAGTGCCTGCTGGATGCTTCAGTTGAGCCTAATATGGTGAAATTGCCTTGACTTTGGCTTCAGGAAAATTTGAGTTTGATCTTTTACCCTTGCTAGACTCATAGTGCAGAGAAGGCGATGGCACCCACTCCAGTGCTCCTGCCTGGAAACTCCCATGGACAGAAGGGCCTGGTGGGCTGCAGTCCATGGGGTCGCACAGAGTCGGACACGACTGAGCGACTTCACTTTCACTTTTCACTCTCATGCATTGGAGGAGGAAATGGCAACTCACTCCAGTGTTCTTGCCTGGAGAATCCCAGGGACGGGGCGGGCCTGGTGGGGTGTCGTCTGTGGGGTTGCACAGAGTCACACACGACTGAAGCGTCTTAGCAGCAGCAGACTCATAGTGTGAATTTAGGTTGATTTACTTAGCATTTCTGACTGCCTAACTTCTCCATCTCTTAAGTAGGGATAATAATATATGTTTTTTAGGGGGCCCAGGTTCCATCTATGGTCAAAGAACTCTAAGAGTTCGCATACTACAGTTAAAGATTCCACATACAGCAACTGAAGGATCCTGTGAGCTGCAAGTATGACACGGCACAGCCGTAAATATTAAAAATATATATATATATGCCTATGAAATATTTTAAAAGTTTACAGTAGACAGTAATCACAAAAAACTGTTTTAACCCAATAATCACTCCAACAGTTCAAATAATTGGAAATAGAAACCAGCATAACACCTGATTCTTCCTCCTTGATAAGGTTTATTGCCTCTGGATGATGTAATTTTTGCTTAATTCTCATATCCTAGCTTAATTCTGATTTAAATGTGTTTTTTAGGGTAACTAGAAAATAATTCAGTTAGACTTTTTTGAAAATTCAAACTGACATCTGTTAAAATCAGCATAATCAATTTATTAATTCTTTAAGAACAAAAGTAGGAAATGTGTCCTCTATGGCTATTTGAGTTAACATGTTTATTAACTTGGTTTTTGATCATTGGCTCAAAACAACAAAATGTTTTAAAAATTGAAGGGCTTGCTTTATTTGAGATGAATTTGTTTCAGAAACTGAGCTATTTATGGCAGGGTAATTCTTATAAAAAAAAAATCTAAATCCGATTTAAGGTTATGGGATTTATATACATGCCAGGAAATGTATTTCCATGTTCTGTGAGCATGTCCCTATTTTAGAGATGAAGAAGCTGAGGGTCAGAGAGAAAAACGCTGCAGAGCCAGTGAGGAGTGCAGTAGGAATTTGGATCCGTTTTGTGTTAGCGTTGTTAGCAGGTGCTGTTTCTGCTCTGAATCCTTTCACAGCCGTTCCGGCCATGGAGAGATGGGCCAAGCAGCAGAGAGCTATCACAGCAGGGAAATTAATTTCCAGTTGCCTTAGTCATTGCTGTCGGACTCCAGAGCCCCGACATGGGTTAGCGGCCTGTTCGCTTCCTCCTCTGAGAGAGCCACGAGCCACGCTTGAGCGTGACCAGGGTGGCACCCCTCGAGCCTCTGTCAGTCCCGCCACCAGACAGGACGTGTCTGGGAAGAAGAATCTGCAGCCTGCTGCTCCACCGCCCAGGGCCCCGTCTGTGTCAGCTGAGTAATTTATGGAAGCACTTTCTCCTGCTCTGCAGAGGAGAGGCACAGGACCCTTGGTAGTAATTCAGTCTCTTTCAAGGGAACACATTTGGGGAAATTATTGTTAATGCATCTGAGTAAGAGGTGCTCAACCCCAACAAATATTTCATGCAATTATAGCAAAGATGAGACCGTGACAACCAGTAACCATCAATCACTCCTGAGATCAATAATAACCATGGAGCATGCAATCAGACCTAATCAACACCCCGTGATTAAGGAACAGGCCTCTCCTCTTTGCTCTCGGGGTCAGAGTCCCTTGAGAGGATAGGCACCGAGTCCTCCAACAACACACAGTACAGAAGCAAATATCCAACCAGTGGTTTGAAATCTAGCAGATCCGGGTCAGAGTCCACAGACACTTGCTTCTCAATCTTGGACAAGATTGTGTGATAATAATAACATTCACTGAACATTTTTTGGGGGGATGTCAAAAAGCAGGCTAAGCATTTCATCTGTATCATCTTATTTAATCTTATAACGCATCTGTGAATTGTGTACCACCGTACCCGCTCTGAGGTGAGGAGACCAAGACGCAGGGGATGGAAACTCAGAGCCACATGCACAGCGAGGCACGGAGCTGTGACCCGGACCCAGTCCTGCAGACCTTCAGTGCCGTCCAGCTCAGCCGCTCAGTCACGTCCGACTCTTGGCGACCCCATGAATCGCAGCACGCCAGTCCTCCCAGAGCACGCCACCTCCCAGAGTTCACTCAGACTCACGTCCATCGAGCCAATGATGCCATCCAGCCATCTCATCCTCTGTCCTCCCCTTCTCCTCCTGCCTCCATCAGAGTCTTTTCCAATGAGTCAACTCTTCGCATGAGGTGGCCAAAGTACTGGAGTTTCAGCTTTAGCATCATTCCTTCCAAAGAAATCCCAGGGCTGATCTCCTTCAGAATGGACTGGTTGGATCTCCTTGCAGTCCAAGGGACTCTCAAGAGTCTTCTCCAACACCACAGTTCAAAAGCATCAATTCTTCGGCGCTCAGCCTTCTTCACAGTCCAACTCTCACATCCATACATGACCACTGGAAAAACCATAGCCTTGACTAGATGGACCTTAGTGGGCAAAGTAATGTCTCTGCTTTTGAATATGCTATCGAGGTTGGTCATAACTTTTCTTCCAAGGAGTAAGTGTCTTTTAATTTCATGGCTGCAGTCACCATCTGCAGTGATTTTGGAGCCCCCCAAATAAAGTCTGACACTGTTTCCACTTCCCCATCTATTTCACATGAAGTGATGGGACCAGATGCCATGATCTTCGTTTTCTGAATGTTGAGTTTTAAGCCAACTTTTTCACTCTCCTCTTTCACTTTCATCAAGAGGCTTTTTAGTTCCTCTTTGCTTTCTGCCATAAGGGTGGTGTCATATGGGTATCTGAGGTTATTGATATTTAGACGTGAACTATTTTAAGCAAACATTTTCATAAGTTATAGCAGACAGTGAAAAGGGAGCAGATGGAGTGTAGCAAAGTGTATTTTCACTAGTACACATATCTGTGTGTGCAGAGCAGACCCAGTCTCCTCCACACCCACCCCCCTCCCACCAGGAGCCCCCTTGCATCCTTTTCCAGTTGCTACTATTGATTCTGCCCAAGGACAGTCATGCCAACTTAACACAGCAGACATCCCTTTCCCTATTTTTGACTTTACATGAATGGAGACATATTGTTGACATGCTTCTGCGTCTACCTTCCCATCGCGTCTGGGAGACTCATGGATGTTGCTGAAGGGTGGTAGGGTCTGTGCATTCTTGCTGTTGTTTTCTGTTGTGTGAATACGCTGCAGTGCATTTAGTCCGTCTGCTATGGATGGGTATGTTTCCCATTCTCGGCTATTTCAAATTCTGTTGCTACAAGAATGTTAATTCTTGTGCACATCTTTGCCTTTCTGTTGAGTATCTCCCTAGAAGTGGAACCTCTGGGTTGTGGGCTGTGCATATATTCACTCAAGGAGATCCAGGCATTTTTTTTACAAGTTCCTGGTTGATTCTGATGCACAGTGAGGGCTGAGAAGCCACACACAACCCTATGTCATCTCCCTTATTGAGAATTTAATTGGTGTTGCTTTTTGAAACCACATAGTAAGGTGGTAATAAAGTTCCTGATAGACTGGTTTACCATCTTTCTAAATACAAGTCCTCTTCCTCCCTCCAGCCCTCCATGCCTTTCTTCCGACCTAAGGCCTTCTAAGCCTCAAAGGCTGATAGTCCTGGAAGAGGAAAGAGCTTGAATGCTTGTGCCTCTCCTTATGGAAAACGGGAAGGTTTTTGTTACAGCAGAGAGGAGAGTAACAGGATAGTTTTCGGCACTAATCTCTTAGTTACTGAAGACCCAGAAGGAAATTAGTGGTGTTAAGAGAAATGACAAGCAGACAGAAAGCACAGTACAGACACGGGCATCCCAGAACCGGCCCTGTTATTATGAATATGATCACTGCCATTATCGGCAGCAGCAATGGCAAAGAAGTAAAAAATGTCAGGGCTGTGGGGTCTTCATGAAACATATCTGCTCAGTCATTTAAGATCTGTTAATACAACGTGTACCGTGGCCGCACTCTGAATATGGCACAGTGAACCCAGGCAGGAACAGGCCATGCTATCTTGAAGTCACTCACAGCATCTCTGATCTTGTCCTATCTGCATGTGTTCATCGTGGCAAATGGGATGCTCTAGAAGGTGACAATGTCTCTGAAGAAGCCCGTTCCCACTGCTCCAGGAACAGAGGAAAGCAGATAGATGCCTTCTGGGGATGGGTCAAGAGCTTGACTTCATGCCTGGAGGAATCTGTACACAGAGACTTCCTTCTCAGAAACAGTGTGCTCTAGGCAGAGGTTTTAGTCTCAAATAGGAGAGGATAACTCAGTTTGGCTCAAAAGGAACAGGGTAGGAGATGTTTGGTTGAAAGGTTTCACATGCTCAGGAGGTTAGGAAAACTGAACCTCTGGACTTCAGGCAGGGGGATGTGGGTGGCTCCAAGATGGATGGGATTATTTGTTTTGGTCTCTTTGATCTATTTGCCTTTAGCTCTGTCTGCCTCTGCCTTTTTCTGTCTTTCTTGCTGAGTCTTTTCTTTCTTTTCATTTCAAAAGTCTTCTTCATCCCTCTGCTTACTCCCTTCCAGACTCCGCCGCTTGCTTGCTTTCTGTCCCCTAGAACTTCAGCTCGCACAGGTCTCTGGCTTGCCGTGAACCTTAAATCAGTCTCAATCCAGCCTCAGGGCTTTTGTGCTTCTGTGACCCCTGTTCTGCTTGGAGTTTTATTCTGCATCTCTTCATTCAAGCTCCTAAGATGGTCTTACTGGCTCACTTCATCTTTCCATGCTAGCCACGTAACTTGCAGGGCGATTATCAGTGTATGGAAAAATTTCCTCTTGTTAGGGCTTGACTCTGACGCAGCTCCCAGCAGTGACTGGGAGAAGATGGCTACCTGATCTGATGCTCCATCCATTCAGCTACAGGATGGGCAATTCCCCTAAGAGAATGTGCTGAGTGCAACAGACAGTGAAAGACGGTAAGAAACCTCTTCAAAACTAGAGTTCTAACGTCTGAAATTTGCTTGGTGGATGACTAAAGCTCCTGGGGTCCAGAAATATGGTCTTAGTCTTCTTTGAATACTGGTTCATAAGGCTCATAATATGTTTGGAATGAGTTAATTCACTTCTCTGTACCCTAACTCAATAATGAATGTTCTTCTTTATGTCCAAGACTTGGGGTTTTGTTCCTTCATTGACTTATCCATTCAGCAGATATTTACAGAGCAGCTGCTTTGTGCCAGACACTGCTTTCTACCCTTGAGACTTAGCAGTGAATAAAATAGGCAAGACCCTTCTTTTCGTAAGATGATCTCTAAGAACTGATGGCTGAGTTTGGCGTGATGGAGATTGTTGCTGACCTTGGGATGAAAACCCAGCCTTGTGGAAGCGCTTATGAATCCGTCAGCCCCGAGTCTGTTTGGCTGGTTGTCTTGCTTGTGCAGCACTGTCTGCCACTCATCTGTCAGATTGACACAGTGGTCTTCATTTGGTGACTCCCTGCACACTGACCCACTCCCGATGCCTGCATCTTCACCTTTGGATAGTTAGCTGGAACCAGTGCTGCATTTCACAGTTGTGAGTCCTAAGTATGATTGGAAGGAAGACGAACTGGGGATGAGGGGGCCAGGTGGGCCAGGGGTGAGGTAGTGAACCCTGACTCACTGATATGAGCCACCGGGAGCCCTGAAAGCTGTGCTACAGGTGTTTGCTTTGGCGATTTTGTCCTTCGCCAGTCTCTCAGCCGACAGAGCAGAGAGCCGTGGAGGTAGAAATAAAGGGAACGAACTGTATTCAGGAGGCTAAGTGGGATCTGAGTTATTACTAGAGATTACAAAAAATTTTTGCTGAATTTTAAGGATCTACAAAACCTCCAGGAAAGGAAATAGGGATGGTGTCATCAGAGCATTTATTCACTGAAGTGAAGGAACAGCGATTCAAGAAAGCCCTCTTTTTCGTGATTGGAAAATTAGAAAGACCTGTTGTAATTCTGTGTCTCAATTTCCCCACCTGGAAACAAGGACCGTCCCAACATGTGATGTTTGACCGTAGGCTTCTCTCAAGAGGTGCAGAGAGCTCCTGCCTCAGCAAATACCCTTTCACCCCCAGAGTGAGCAGGTGTGCAGGTGAGTGAGACGGGCCTGGGAGGAGACGGGGGCGGTCTCTTTCCCTCTGCAGCACTGAAGCCTTTGCATCTCTCCTTCAGCAGTTTGAAATAAGATCATCCATGTAACGGGCTGGCACCGAAAGTGTCGACCAGAGGGGCTACCATCGTGGAATTGTCCATCTTACATTCTCGGTTTCAGTGTATACAGTTTACAGGCTGGCGGTACCTCGAAGGGAGGTGCTTTTTATTCACCTTTTATTCCCAGTGTCTGGTGCAGGGTCTGTCACAGGCTAGCTACACAGATTAAGGCTGAATTTAAGTTTAGACTCAGTGATTCTCTGTGCCTTTACAGCTTTTGAACCACTCCAAAAAGCCCACCGCCCTTAATGTATTTCTGACTTCCCAAGGAATGCCAGAGCACTGTGGTCTTCCACTCGCCCACCCCTTCCATACTTTCGTCTGACGGATATGTGTGAGTTGGCCACAGCAGACACTGTACCCAGGTGAGATAAGTCAGAGGCCCTGTCCTTTCACAGTATGTAGTTTAATGTCTTAGCTCCCTGCTT
>SJYC01077469.1:0-35925 GCA_006408675.1 Madoqua kirkii | reverse complement strand
TGATATATAGGTCTTTAGTTTCTTTAGTTAGGTATATTCCCAAGTATTTTATTCTTTTTGAGAGACAAGCTTTTTAATGAATAAAGACCACTAGCTTGGCTTTTAAGTGCTGAGAACTTTCCATTGGTGTTTGACTGAAGCCCTAAAGAAATGACATGATGTTTATTTGTGTGTGCAGATAAAATTATGCAAAACTCCCTAATTAAAGTACACAGGTCAAGGGACTTCCCTGGTGATCTCTTGGTTAAGAATCCACCTTGCGATGCAGGGGACCCAGCTTCCTCCATCCCTGGTTGGAGAACTAGAAATCCCACATGCCTTGGCACAGCTAAGCCCATGCACCTCAATTTCTGAGCCCATGCGTCACAAGCAGAGTCTGTGCATCACAATGAAAGCTCCTGCATGACACAAGCAAGATCCCACATGCTACAACTAAGACCCAACATAGCCAAATAAATACATAAGCATTAAAAAATAAAGCATGAAGCTCAGAAGATCATTTAGATTTCAAGAAGAATTTTTCATGACCTGGGAACTTCATCATGTAAGCACATGAAAGGAAAAAAAAAAAAGGAGAAAAGAGTACATATGAAAACATACATAGTGTATGATCACAATTATGTAAATTGCCTAAAAGGTGTATAGCGGTGGAGAATTTGAAGATAAATACACCAAAATATTAACAATGGTTGCTGATAGGTGACATTACAGAGACTTTTAATTTTCTTTTTAAATACTTTGTTGAAGTCTCCAAATTCTTCTCTGAAAATATTTGCTTTGATCACAGGAGGAAATAAACATATAAGTAACTACACCCTGTTAGATTATAATAGTAAATTTTACATGGAGGTCTCATATAGATTTGATACAGTCTTGATAGCAAATCAAGATTTGATAATGAACTTGAAAGGAGAATGGGCTTCCCGTGTGGCTCAGCTGGTAAGGAATCCACCTGCAATGAGGGAGACCTAAGTTTGATCCCTGGGTTGGGAAGATCCCCTGGAGAAGGGAAAGGCTACCAACTCCAGTATTCTAGCCTGGAGAATTCCATGGACTGTATAGTCCATGGGGTGGCAAAGAGTCAGACAGGACTGAACAACTTTCACTTTCACTTTGGAAGGAGAATAATGTGTTCAGATTTCTTACCTGTGGCAATGTACCATTAGAGAGCATTTTATTTGTAGATTTTTCTCTGTGTTCCTTTCCTTCAGAGATAAGGGAGTTTGAATACCTGTGTTAAATAAACATATCTGAAGGCCTGGGAACCAATTAAAGAACTCCTCCCGACTCCAGGAGAGAAGAGGAAGAACACGCTCTTTCTCTGTCTGATGCATGTACTCAGGCATGGGGGCAGCTCTCTGGAAAAAGAATAATATTGCCATCACTCTAGATTCTGTTCTTACACCACAATGCTGTTTATCATCAGGGTAGTTATTGTAGTTTGCTGGAGAGGAGGAGGTGTGAGAAGTTTAATCATGTGAGCTCATAATATCTTCATGAAAGCCTTTCTTCAGAATCAAAACCTCTAACCCTTCCTCTCACCTAGACATTCTGAATATGGGATATGCCATGTAGCCAGTAAAATATCCTAAGTTTTCAATGGGACAGAGTGTCTATCTGATTTCACATTTGCCCAGGACTTTAGAAGCCATGGTGTCTTAGACGATAAAGAATCTGCCTGCAGTGCAGGAGACTCAAGTTTGATCCCTGGGTCGGGAAGATCCCCTGAAGAAAAGATTCCCTGATGGCTCAGAGGTTAAAGCGTCTGCCTGCAATGCTGGAGACCTGGGTTCGATCTCTGGGTGGGAAGATCCCCTGGAGAAGGAAATGGCAACCCACTCCAGTATTCTTGCCTGGAGAATCCCATGGATAGAAGAGCGTGGTGGGCTACAGTCCTCGGGTCACAAAGAGTTGGAAACAACTGAGCAACTAGCACAACACTTTTTAGAAGCCGTAACTTCACTTGATCCTAGCCAAAAGGCAGAAAGCCATAACTTCAGTGAAACACAAATAGGTCCCAGTGATTGTAACAAGGTCCAGGTACTTTTCCACTGACTTTTTTCCCCTGAAAATAGTAATGAATAAAGTGCTTCTTTCAAGCCAATAATGAACTTCGTACCCATTTTTCTAAGCAACTCAGTTTTGAGAGGTACTCTTAATTTTGTATTAATGAAAACTTGATTTTAAAAACTCAGAAAGTTAAGTCCTGAGGGCTGTCAGTCCATTTTCTAATGACCCAGGTGCCCTTCTTCAAGGTCAAAGCCATAACTTTAATATGAAAATATATGTTCACAGTGGTCCCTACCGATGCCTATTAAGCCAGGGATGAGGCAAGAAGCAGAAAAGATGGACAGCACATTTTCATTCAATCTCTCTTAAAATAATGATGCATGTGACTTCATGCCATTACCTTTTAATGATCTTAGCCTAGTTAATAGCACAGTAATATTCCAAAAAAGAGCAGGGAATTATTTTCAAATTTAATTTTCATTGCAAAAGTGAAAGGCACTCTATTTTTTTTTTTTTCTGCCAGAGAAGCTGTCTGCTGCGTATGACTGCATTAGCTCTGCTACATTACAGCTGAGCTAATGGATCAAAACCAAGTGATTAGTTTCCTACTCTTTTGAGCATTTCCAAGTACTGACTGAGTGGTTCCAGAAACACGGACATGAGTTTTCAACATCTACATGAAGTTTGCTTGACTTCCCATCAAGTCAAGGCCTTTTGACCTTCAACAGATTTGACTTGGGATTCATTATACGTGTTCCTTTGGGTATCTGGGTTGCAAGAAATAATCAGGAAAGAGGCCTCCTGGGGAATGTAATAGAGACTCCATCCATTCTCAGTTCTTCAGGCTTAGACAAAGGCCCAAAAGATTCAAAGTGGCCTAATGCTAGGACTTAGCATTCATTCATTCGTTCATCAGATACTGCGTGCCAGGCTCTGTCCTAGGCCCTTGGTTCACTGTACTCAACACCATAAAGGTGGTTCCCTGTGTAGGAGCATTTGACAGCAATTTTTTGAGGATGAGAATTCCTCAAAAAAAGATGCTCTGGGTTGTAACAAACACGATGGATTTAATGGGAACTTTTCTTTCAGAGGGTGGGTAGGAAAAAGAATGAGAAGAACAACATATTAGGGAAATTAAATAGTCTTGTTTAGGCTTCCGAGACAAAGCAGAGCAGGCCTCTGACCTTGCTTCTAACCTGCCTGGACATTGCCCCGACTGGGAGTGACTGGGAGTGACTGGGAGTGACTGGGAGTGACTGGGAGTGACTGCCAGCTGGGAGTGCAAGGCTCTCGCAGCACCTTGGATAAGAAGGGGGAGGAATTTTGAGATTGTTGGGATCCTGGAGGGGCCTGGCCAACCAAGCCCCAGGCTTAGCAACATTCCAAGTTTTACAAGACAAAACAAATAGCATTAACATGAAACCAGTCTTGCAGTTTGGTCACAGATTAATGATGATATCATTTTGTGCCCTGGGATTATAAATAGGAACCCTGAACTGCCATCTTTGAAGTCTCACCTACAAAGCGGACTTGCTGCCTGGGACCTTATCCCAACTGGGACTCCTGATGTGCTGTGTCCCGGGACTTCCCAGCGCTGTTTAAGTGTGGATGTTGGTCAAAACCCAATTTGGTAATGTATACTCTGCTCTCTTTCTCTTTTCTTTTAATGTTAATATAGTGAAGTAAGCTAGATAATTTTCTAATAAATATTTGTATTATTTATTCATATATAACAAGTGGCTTATTTTGTTAATAAATCCTTTGATCCTGAGACGAAAGTGAAAACTTTCAGCAAAATGTAAGCCAACGTAAACACTGACATAGATTATAAGATGCATTCCTAATAATAGTAGATGAGGAAAAATTAAAATATATCTTTGAACCACAACAGGATGCCACTATAAACCCAACAGAATGGCTAAAGTTAAAAATAAGACTGCCAATACCACATGTTGGCAATTATGTAGAGCAACTTAACTTTCATTTATCAGTGCTGGGAAAACAAAACTGGTCCATCACTTTGTAAAAAGTTCTGACAGTTTCTTATAAAACGAGATACACAACTGCACTCTGACCCAGAAGTTCTACTCCTCTGTAGTTACCTGAGAGGAATCTCAGCAGCGGCTCTACAACTTTATTCATAATAATCCAAAGCTGTCACTGTTGTTTGTCAAAAGGAGAATCAATGAACAAACTGTGGTGTCTTCATTCAATGGAGTGTGCTCAGTAAGCGAAGAAAATGAGCTACTGACCCCTGCAAGAGCACAGATGAGTATCACCGGCGCTGCACTAAGTGAAACAAGCGACACACAAAGAATGGGTACCGTCTGCTCCCATTTATATGAAGCTACAATAGGCAACACTAAGCTACGGTGGGAAAAAATCAGGTATCACCTCTGCAGAAGGAAGCGAGATTGACAGCAAAGAGATTCCAGGAACTTTCTGGAATGACAGTAACGTGCTATGTCTTGATAGGTTCTTGGGTGCACAGGAGTAGTCATTTATCAAAACTCACTTAATTCTACATTTAAAAACTGTGCATTCTGTTATATGTAAATTTTACAAGAAAAAAGGTTGTAGATAAATGTTGCACTCATATTAAGGATATGCATGCTGATGTCGGCAACCTACTTTGAAATGCATCAAAAACACAAGCTCGGACTTCCCTGGTGGTCCAGGTGGTTGAGGATCCACCTGTCAAGGCAGGGGACATGGGTTGGATCCGTGGTCTGGGCAGGTTCCATGTGCTATGGGTCAACCAAGCCCCTGGGCCACAACTCCTGAGGCCTGCGTGCCCTGGAGGCCATACTGGGCAACCAGAGAAGCCACCGAAATGAGAAGCCTGCACATCACAACGAGGGAACAGCTCCTCCTCTCAGCAGCTCAGACCCAGCACAGCCAGAAACAAACGAACACAAGCCGGATGGATGGGTGGGTGGGCGAAAGGAGAGACGGATATATAGAGATGGTACATGGATGGATATATGATAAAGCACAGTGACGTGAAAGTGAAAGTTGCTCAGTCATGTCTGACTCTTTGCGACCCCATGGACTATACAGTCCATGGAATTCTCCAGCCCAGAATACTGAAGTGGGAGCCTTTCCCTTCCCCAGGGGATCTTCCCAACCCAGGGATCGAACCCCGAGTCTTCCGCATTGCAGACAGATTCTTTACCAACTGAGCCATAAGGGAAGCCCATGATAGAGCAAACAAAGTTAAAACTAATTCTAGATACTAGGTGGTTAGTATATGGGTTTTGAATGTAAAATTTAACCTTTGGGTTTGTTGATATTATCATAAGAACACATTAGGAAAATGTCCCTTTGAATCAAGTGGCTCTGGTAGATAAAAGGTGTCACCAGCATCTTTCCACCTTCCCACGTGCCCTTTTTAAACTGTTTCCCACTTAGCTTCTCACTTAAAAAGCCTATCATCCCCATGTTGTCTTCTGAAAGCTCTAGGTCTTTCCCGCCACCTGTCCATTAAATAAACAAAACATACAAACTCATTAAGGTTTTTAAGATAGGTATGTGTATGTAATCTTCACTCTGGGGTATGTATATTTAAATCCAGTAATTCATTTAACATTCATTAATGACGTATTTTTTAAATGCTCCATCACCTCATTTATTTCTCATATTTAAATACAGTAACTGCCATGTTTCTTGCAGCTTCTGTGTGCTAGCTACTGTGCTAAGTGGTTTCATGAATTATTGTTATTATTGCAAAAAACCTTGAGACTTAAAAGGCACTATCACTGATTTACAGATGAGGAAACTGAGGCTCAAGCAGTTGTAGTAATTTTAAGGTTGCATAGCTATTACACAGCAAAGCCAGCATTTGAAACCAGGGGTGTCTGATTTTGAAGCCCATGCATTTTTAACAGACAATAAAAGGTGATATTTAAGGTTCTTTTCTGTTTTAGAAACTCTGATTCTAGAGGTTGAAAAACCACTATAATAGACATTGTTGAGCAGAGCTGTTATTTTTAAGGGTCTTATGGAAATTTTGAATAAATAAAAACTGAAATACCCCAGCCTATTTAAGCCATTACCTCCAGAAATTCCTGTAGCCTAGTTTCTTCTTTACTTCCCAAACACACCTTGTATTTTTTCAGCATGCTGCTGCTGCTAAGTCACTTCAGTTGTGTCCAACTCTGTGCAACCCCGTAGACGGCAGCCCACCAGGGCTGGAGAATCCCTGGGATTCTCCTGGCAAGAACACTGCAAAAAGAGAAAATCAGGGATAAATCTGGAAAAACAGACCAGCCATCACCAAAATCCTGAGATCAAGTGACTGCTATAGCCAGCTGATGGCTGAATTTGTTGTTTCCTGGGAGCAACAGCAGGCTTCCCGGGTGGCTCAGTGCTAAAGAATCCACCTGCCAATGCAGGAGATGAAGGTTGGATCTCTGGGTCCGGCAGATCCCCTGGAGAAGGAAATGGCAACCCACACCAGTATTCTTGCCTAGGAAATCCCGTGGACAGAGGAGCCTGGTGCTGTATACAATGGGGTCACAAAGAGTCAGGCACTGCTAGTGACTGGACTTGTACACACGGAAGCCACAGTAAAGGGGGAAACATCTCATATTTCATTGCACTTGCTTTCAGATAAAAGACAGCATACAAACATATCTGCAGGGGTGACAAGAATATACCATATTCCTACCATTCCTGTTAGGAACCTATCATATCCTTATTCAAGAATATTAACAGTGAACAGTATCTGACTTTTTCTTCAACAGAAAGAAAGCATTGTTCAAATGAACAAACTTTCAGGAATACTCCTTAAAGAAGAATATAACCTTAACAGAACTCTGTGAATGTTTTACTATGAGCTGAGAATTAGGTTCACATACTTAGTTTCAAGAGAATTTATAAAATATTGATTTAGAACTTGAAGACTCAAAATAAATGATTAAGTTAACCGGTCTTTTGGTTGATACTAGGCTGCAATGGAGTCATGATTCATTTCTCTAACAGAAATTCATGGGGCAGAAATTTGGAGTTCTGGGTTATAACGCACACGTTTATTCCTTTGTCATTAAATGCTGCCAATGTTTCTTACCTAGATGATCAATTAAGTTGCGACAAAACTCCCTCACAATATACAGCACTGTGTGGTTTTAGAAAGCATTAGTCTCTCTCTTAATCAACACACATCTCTCTCTTCAAGTTCTCATTTTTGTACAACACACACTGCGGGCACTATCATTTCATTTTACAGATGAGAAGACAAAGAAAAGGGATTTGATAAAAATTATCACTGCAGATGGTGATTGCAGCCATGAAATTAAAAGACGTTTACTCCTTGGAAGAAAGGTTATGACCAACCTAGATAGCATATTCAAAAGCAGAGACATTACTTTGCCAACTAAGGTCCATCAAGTCAAGGCTGTGGTTTTTCCTGTGGTCATGTATGGATGTGAGGGTTGGACTGTAAAGAAGGCTGAGCACCAAAGAATTGATGCTTTTGAACTGTGGTGTTGGAGAAGACTCTTGAGAGACCCTTGGACTGTAAGGAGATCCAACCAGTCCATTCTGAAGGAGATCAGCCCTGGGATTTCTTTGGAAGGAATGATGCTAAAGCTGAAACTCCAATATTTTGGCCACCTCATGCGAAGAGTTGATTCCTTGGAAAAGGCTTTGACGCTGGGAGGGATTGGGGGCAGGAGGAGAAGGGGACAACAGAGGATGAGATGGCTGGATGGCATCACGGACTCGATGGACACGAGTCTGAGTGAACTCCAGGAGTTGATGATGGACAGGGAGGCCTGGCACGCTGCGATTCATGGGGTCGCAAAGAGTCAGACATGACTGAGCGACTGAACTGAACTGAACTGAACTGATAAACTTGACAGTTGGAGTAGCCAGGATTTGACCTTGCCCTGTGTGTCTGAATAGCTGTCTCTTATACACATCTCTTCCCTGGTGGTCCAGGTGGTTGAGGATCCACCTGTCAAGGCAGGGGACATGGGTAGGACTGTAAGGAGATCCAACCAGTCCATTCTGAAGGAGATCAGCCCTGGGATTTCTTTGGAAGGAATGATGCTAAAGCTGAAACTCCAATATTTTGGCCACCTCATGCGAAGAGTTGACTCCTTGGAAAAGGCTTTGACGCTGGGAGGGATTGGGGGCAGGAGGAGAAGGGGACAACAGAGGATGAGATGGCTGGATGGCATCACGGACTCGATGGACACGAGTCTGAGTGAACTCCAGGAGTTGATGATGGACAGGGAGGCCTGGCACGCTGCGATTCATGGGGTCGCAAAGAGTCAGACATGACTGAGCGACTGAACTGAACTGAACTGAACTGATAAACTTGACAGTTGGAGTAGCCAGGATTTGACCTTGCCCTGTGCGTCTGAATAGTATGTGAATAGCGATTGTATTAGAAATTGCAATAGTAACCATTGTAACAGTAGTAAAAGGAGCAACAGCAATAAGAGTAGCAATAGCTAGCAGTAAAGAAAACGTCTCAGCTTCTAGCAGGATGCTTTGCAATCGTTGGTCAGCGATTCTCCAGCCTCCCAGTATGATGAAGATTTCCCAAGCTCAGCAGCTCCCTCTGCTGGAGGATTCAGGAAACCAGAGCCTGTCCCATGTCTGCTGCCATCTTGACATTTCTTCACTGCTGCTCATTGCCGTCTTTGAAGCCCACAGTGAAACAGAGGGACTTCTGCATGCGTGCTAAGTAGCTTCAGTCACGTCCGACCCTTTGCAACCCCATGGACTGTGGCCCGCCAGGCTCCTCTGTCCATGGGATTTTCAGGCAAGAATACTGGAGTGGGTTGCCATTTTCTGCTCCAGAAGATCTTCCCAACCCAGGGATTAAACCTGCATCTCTTATGGTCTCCTGCATTGGCAGGTTGGTTCTTTACCTCTAACACCACCTGGGAAGCCAAGGGACTTCTGCCTGGATCAATTAAATGCTCAGATTTGCTAAAACCTTGCAAAGATTTGTTGCAATGGAAGACTCCCAGAGGAGGATCTGACCCTATCGTTCTTGGCCAAATCCAGAGATCAAGTTTATTCAGATTCACCTGTTGTCTGACATCTTTTCCATCCCTTCCAATTCAAGATTGCACAGGTGAGGTTTCCAAATGCTTTGAGGTACATCCATCCTTTATTTCTCCTGCCCTTATGCCGTATAAGTGACAGAAGTTTTGAAGGATTGTCAGAATAAGATATAAAGTATATGTTCGTGTTAGGGTTCATGAGCCATAGATGTTTCTCATCCAAAGCAGATGAGAACTGGCTCCTTGAGCTCTCACATCCAGCACAAACTGCCACATCCAGGCTCTGGAACTCAGCTTCAGGGTCTCCCCACAGGGTACAGACCAACCAAAAATACAGTGACCTTGCATGTAATTTTTTAAATGCAACAACACATCTTTTGAGGACCAGCACACAATTTTACAGACTTCTACATTTTCACAAATGACATAAGGCTAATTTCCTACAAGTCACCAGATGAGTTATCAGAGATTATAGACAGTGGTTTTAGGAACTAACATCACTTCCTAAAGTTCTCTGAAGACCTTGATTGAGTGTTTCTTAAAAGAGTCATCAGGCCAGGCGGATTGCCTCATGCCCTTTCTCACATGCAGTAGAAACATCATTCGTGGTACACAGTACCGGAGAAAGCATCTGAGTTGCCATCAAAGAGGAAAAAATGTTTATTGAAATTGACCTGAATTTTTGCTTTAGCTGCTAGTGCGTGACTTGCTTCTCTCTTCCCGAGCTCTTCATTTTTCCATTATCACCAACTCACCCTCTTAATTACACAAAGAAAAATAATACTTCCCTAGTGAGGCTGCAGTCCAGTTCTCTGACTGACTGAGCACTAAAGTGTGGAGGTGACTCGTGAAGATGTGGGGTGGAGGAGGGTCGGAGTCCTGCAGCCAGGAGAGAGACAGAGTGGAAGGAGAGTCTGTGGCACATCACTTCCCAGTCTCAAGGGCTGCTCATTAAGTGAGATGATTTATATAAAGCACCCAGCACATAATAAATGCTCAATAAACAGTAGGCCCTCTCACTCCCCTTCCTGAAGAACACAATCCATTTTCTACCTGCTGATTAATTAGCGAGAGTGCCGCATATCAGAGGGATGCGCCATGCAGAGCGTGGACAGTTGATTCATCATGAATAATGTAATGTCACAATCTGGACTATTTATATTCAGATGAATTGTACATAATATGCCACACATGCTAAAGAGGAACATTAATATTTAGCGTTCCAAGCTAAGCTGGGATGATTAATTTGGTTTTAACTTTGTCTCATCTTTGCAGAATTTTCAATCTTCTCTCGTTTTAAAGGGACATTATAAGAAATGTCTTCCAAAACATAGGCAGGACTTGCTTACACGTTGCTAAAAGCCTATGGCAGTCATCAGCTACCACTTATTGGGCACCTTTTGTATGCCTCTCCTGTACCACTTACCTATATTATTTCTAACCTTTGAAATGTCCTTATCTGCATAGTTCCAATGTGTAAACTGAGGCACATGGAGAAAGGGAAGGAATTTGGCCAAGTCCTGTAGCTTGTAAGAGCGACCTTGGGATCCAGTGTTCTTACTCTTCCTACCACTGCTCACCTGGCTGTTTGGATTATTGTAGTGCATTCCATAAACAGAAGTTCTCTCACCACAAGGATAACAAACCTCTAGCTTTTCAATTTCGCATCACAGATGTTTCTGAATGATTATTACTCCTCCTGGCTTAATGCACAAGAGACGAGTGTCTGTGTATAAGATCAGGCATTTCATGACCCAGGATGCCTTTCTGTCACCCACACTGTTCTTCAGATCCATTCAGATTCCCTCAGTGAAGCCCCTGAACTTGGCTGCTCGAGCCCCTTGGTCCCCTGGCAAGGCTAGAGTGGACAGCTGGGCAGCTGGCTGTCATGCCCACCCAGGCCCGCCTCCAGAAAGGCAGACAGCTATGCTGACAGCAGTATCAGACAGCGATGAGCTCTGATGGTCTTGGGTTTGCTGGCTTTGCAGGTCTAGAATGGGGTTACCTTCAAGGAGCCTCCTTGATTCTGAAAATGCTTGTCAAGTGCCACTATGCACAGCCTAGTGCTAAATGCTGAGTTTAAGGGAGATGTACCCATCTGCGCGCCATTCCTGTCTGGACCTCTATCATGGCACGTGGCAGGGAGCCACATTCAGAAGTGCATAGACAGCCAGGCGCCATGACAGTGAAGTACATGGAGGTTATATTAAGAACACTCCTCCTTGGTCAGGAGGCCACTGAGGAAGTGCTGTTTGTCTAAAACATGAAGGATGTTTTAATTTAATTTAGCCAAAATGGCGGGGTGGGAGGAAACACGTAACTAGAGGAAACAAGGGCACCTTTGAATTATAAAAATGCTAGAATTTCCCAGAACCAAAGGCTCAGTGATAAAGAATCTGCCTGCAATGCAGGATATACAGGAGGCGCGGGTTTGATCCCTGAATCCGGAAGATCCCAGGAGGAGGAAACAGCAACCCACCCATCTGCACACCATTCCTGTCTGGACCTCTATCATGGCACGTGGCAGGGAGCCACATACAGAAGTGTGTAGACAGCCAGGCGCCATGACAGTGAAGTACATGGAGGCTATATTAAGAACACTCCTCCCTGGTCAGGAGGCCACTGAGGAAGTGCTGTTTGTCTAAAACATGAAGGATGTTTTAATTTAATTTAGCCAAAATGGCGGGGTGGGAGGAAACACGTAACTAGAGGAAACAAGGGCACCTTTGAATTATAAAAATGCTAGAATTTCCCAGAACCAAAGGCTCAGTGATAAAGAATCTGCCTGCAATGCAGGATATACAGGAGGCGCGGGTTTGATCCCTGAATCCGGAAGATCCCAGGAGGAGGAAACAGCAACCCACTCCAGTATTCTTGCCTGGAATATCCTCGGGACAGAGGAGCCTGGCGGGTTACAGTCCATGGGGTTGCAAAACGTCTAACTTGACTGAGTGGCCGAGGATGCACGCCAAAGGAGCTAGTGAGGGAAGAGATGACAGCAGAAGGGAAAAGCCTGGCCCAGGACCTGAGAACGTTTGCATTTATCCACAGCCTCAAATTATGTGTCTTTTTCTTCAGTTCCTGTGACTGGTCTGGCAGACGAACAGAGGGGGCCAAGAGTGGACACTGCTCCTCTTTCCTACCCCCAGGCACCAAGTGGCATCTCCCAACCCATCACAACACCTTGGGTGTCACCTCCAGGAAGTCTGCTCTGGATCTGCAGACCTGTCTTAGGTACCCCCCATATGCCCTGTAACACGCTGAACTTTCCCCATCCTAGTGGACGTCGCTGGAGAAGGCAACGGCACCCCACTCTAGTACTCTTGCCTGGAAAATCCCATGGACGGAGGAGCCTGGTGGGCTGCAGTCCATGGGGTCACACAGAATCGGACACGACTGAGCGACTTCCCTTTCATTTTTCTCTTTCACGCATTGGAGAAGGAAATGGCAACCCACTCCAGTGTTCTTGCCTGGAGAATCCCAGGGACAGGGGAGCCTTGGAGGCTTCCGTCTATGGGGTCGCACAGATTCGGACAGGACTGAAGCGACTTAGCAGCAGTAGCAGCAGCATCACAGGCTGCATTTCCCATTTACTCCCACAGAGTAAATTTCCCATTTACTCTTCTGTAGCATCACCAGTCTGTAAGCTCTGTGAAGGCAAGGATCACACTTTCCTCATCTGCACTTAGATTCTCAGTGTTCCAACAATGTTAATCTCCCAGCAGGAATTCAATAAACCTTAACAAAATAGGTAACAGCTGAGTACCTGTTATGTATCCTTTTAATCCTTTTATACACATTAACCCATCCAATTTGCCCAATATCCCTACATCCCAGGTTCTATCATTATCTTCATTGTAACAGATGAGTAAACTGAGGCATGGGGAGTCTAGATAACATGTCCAGGGTTATGTGGAGCCATTGAGTTCCATAGGCTGTGCTCTCAACCACCAACAGTATAATGAATAACAAAAGAAAGAAATTCTGATCTGTTACAGCCAGCATTTAACTATCTGTGTGAAAGATTTAAAGCAGTGGACTGCATCATTGAAAACAGTGAGTAACTGCACAATAATCCCCAGTGGACTTGGTGATACATATGGGTGGGTTTGTTTTTTTTTTTTTTCAGTAGACTGACCTTCGTAAATTACCACTTGAAATAGCCAATGACAAAACCAATTCCTGTTCCCTAAGCAGCAATCAAACTAATGAACAGGAAGTAACTAAGAACTAAACTGGCTAAGCCAAAAAAAGCACTCAATCAACAAATTTAATTAGCACTTTCTTCGTCTGCAAGTTCCCACCATCTTTCTCTGCTTCCCATTACTGCCGGATTTCTCAGAATCATATCCCACACCCGTCATCTCTACCTCTCTACCTCCTAGTCACTCAGCCTGAAATCGGATTTTTGTTCCCACAACTCTGCTGAAGTCTACAAAAGGTCACCAGTGACTACTGTATTGCCATTTGGGATGGCCATCTCTAGACATTTGATTCTATGCAATATCTGCTCTTTGAAATTCTGTTCCAACACCTTGGACACTGCTTCCTGCTCTTCAAAGCAGACTAAAGGAATCCAGAGGACCACGCTTTGGGTCTCATATCTCTACGATTGGGAAAATCCCACACTATCCCTCTGCCCTGAGTTTTAATTCATTGAGCACCGCTACAAGATGCATGAGACCAAGCTGAGACTCTCTCTCTCTTTTCCTTTCCAAATCTTATAGGACAACCCAAAGAATTTTGATAAGGCAGTAAGTACTTTAAGGCAATTGGAAAAATGTTTGAATAAACTAAATTTCCATATAGATAGTACCACGTTGAATTCTGAGAGCTGCAGTCTGTGTCAGTGAGGCTTAATCTAACCAAGGAAATTAGTTTTGTTTGGATTTTCATTCTAGTGGGATTTTCTGTAAGAGAGGTACAGAGTTTTAGAGATGAGGGACTCCAGTGATGATGTTAGCCTAGGAGACTGCTATGTGTGTGTGTGCTAAGTTGCTCCAGTCTTGTCTGACAATTTGTGACCCTGTGAACTGTAGCCCACCAGGCTTCTCTGTCCATGGGATTCTCCAGGCAAGAATACTGGAGTGGGTTGCCATGCCCTCTTTGAGGGGCTCTTTCTGACCCAGCGATCTAACTCACATCTCTTACATCATGTCCTGCATTGACAGGTGGGTTCTTTCCACTAGCACTCCCTGGGGAGCCCATACACTTAAATGTGATAGTAAGTGCAAGGGACTTGGGCACTGACAGTCACTTGAACTAAAACTTTTAGTTCAGCAAATTACTAGCAGTGTACATTTCTGCACTCACCTTGCTGAGACGGAAAGTCCTTATGTGAGAAATGAGGCTGGAAGTAGAAGGGGCAGTGAAAAAAGAATGGAGTCATCTACGTAGAAAGGCCTAGACGTGTAGGAAGTGCTTATGAGTGCTCCTTTTCTCTCCCTACCCTGTAGACATACAAACACACACAATGGAATACTGCTCAGCCATAAAAAAGGAACAATGTGAATCAGTTGAACTGAGACAGATGAAGCTAGAGCCTGTTATATAGAGTGAAGCAGTCAGAAAGAGAAAAACAGATATTATATATTAAAGCATATATATATGGAGTCTAGAAAAATGGCACTGATGAACCTGTTTATAGGGAAGGAAGGGAAATGCAGACATAGAGAATAGGTTTGTGGACACAACAGGGGAAGGAGAGAGTGGGTCAAATTGAGAAGGTAGCATTGACATATATACATTTTGTTGTTGTTAAGTTGTATCTAACCCTTTGTGACCCCAAGGACTGTAGTCTGCAGGCTCTTCTCTCCACAGGATTTCCCAGGCAAGAATACTGGAATAGGTTGCCATTTCCTTCTCCGGGAGATCTTCCTGATCCAGTGATCAAACCTGAGATTCCTGCATTGGCAGGCTGATTCTTTACCACTGAGCCACCAGGGAAACCCTTTTATATACTGGAAAAGGCAATGGCATCCCACTCCAGTACTCCTCCTCCATGGATGGAGGAGCCTGGTGGACTGCAGTCTATGGGGTCGCAAAGAGTCGGACATGACTGAGTGACTTCACTTTCACTTTTCACTTTCATGCATTGGAGAAGGAAATGGCGACCCACTCCAGTGTTCATGCCTGGGTAAAATAGATAGCTAGTGGGAAGCTGGTGTGCAGCACAGCGAATGCAGCCTGGCACTCTGTGATGACCTAGAGGGGCGGGAAGAAGGGTGATGGGAGAGAAGTTCAAGAGGGAGGGGATGTGTATATTGTTATGATTGATTCACACTGCAGGACCACAAAAACCAACAGAACATTGTAAAGCAATTATCTTCCGTTTAAAGCAAAACAGAAGTACTCCTTCCAGCTCATTTCACAGCCATAAGTTGACCCACATTTGCAGCCCTTGAAGTTGGACAGGGCCATTGACTGGTACCATCCAGTGAAATGAGAGTGGGCATCATCTGTGTCACTTCCAGGCGGAAGCATTCAGAGGCTGAAATAAGATGCTCCAGCAGAGCAGTCTCATCCCTGTTGCAGCAACCTGGAAGACACGAGCTCAAAGCAGCTTGTATTTGTGAGTCACCACCAGGAGGGCAGCCCTGGAAAGTTGCCTAACCGACTGTGGCATTTGCGTGAGTGACACATAAACCACAGTTGTGCAAAATGACCATATTTATGGGTTGGTCTGTTGTTAGCCCATCCTGATTAAATACGTCACCCCCTAGAGGTTCCTTGCATTCTAGTGATGGAAGCTGGGATGAATGGACCTCATGTCTTTTCACCCACAGTCCTCACTCTTCACATCTCCCCTCTCCTTCCAACACCAGAATCTAACCTCTTAGTTTGACTTCTGAAGGACCTGAGGCTCAGAGAGGTGTGGCATCTTGTTCAAAGCCACACAGCACATAAGTAGCATAATCAGGCCAAGAAGCCAAGTTCTCTGCCTTCCCTACAGCTCTGCTAACCCTGCATACCACACCACCACCCTAAAGCTTGTAACTTCCAATGTTAATAATGTTCTGAGCTTCCATACCTTTTAATCACTGTAACTGATACAATCCATGCTACATTAATGCACTAATTACCAAAGAGCGCGTTGCCATACCCTAATCACTAATAAGCAGGATTGTCAATCTGCCATCCTGTTCACCAGAACATGCAAAAGCTTCCTGACTTGTTCTCAAGGTTTGGTGTGCGCGAAGAAGACTTAACACCGTGAGCGATCCATTCATTCCCTGTTGACAACAGTCAGGTGGAGCCTCCTTTACTATTCTCAGCCAACTAAGCAGAATCCAACACGGCCCTGGCAGAAGGTGGCTGAGAGGACAGGTAGTGTGGATGAGTAGTTCCGCAAAGAAAACTCCTGCCTGGCTTAGATTCTCATTTTTCCCACTGTGCGTTTTTCAAAGGCTCAGTTTTCCAGTTACGAAGTGGGAATAAAAGTAATGCCTGCTTCGTGGGCTTTCCTGGGAATGCAACAGGAACGTGGACATGAAGTCCTGAGAAACAGTGAGGGGCTCAACTGATGTTGGCTGTGATTATGATTGCTATTTAGGGATAGTCTTAACAATTAATTTTTTCCCCAGAAGTGTAAAGGAAAACTGGTAAAGGAAAGTGGGGTAGCAGACTTGATCATTTATCGGACACTTGCCCATTCAGTCACATGATCCTTTATGAACATTCTATCTTCTGACTTTTATCACAACCCTTTAAACTAGGTGTGAGCATCCCTACTTCACAGACAAGGAAACTGAGGCTCAGAGAGGTTAAGTAACTTGTCCAAGGCCACACAGCTGGTAAGTTGTAAGCAATGAGGCCAGGATTTCAATCCAGGATGACCTGCATTTTTTATTTTAGATGTCACAACAATGTGCTAATTCAATTTCACTCCTCATAGATTTTCTGTCTCCAAATATCTTTGTGGTTATGTACTGTGGGAAATCTATGGGCCATCCTGCTCGAGAGCAGAGGCACGTGAACTTTCCCCAGGCCTGTCATTTGACCCATATTCCCTCACATGAGGTGGCTCAGATGGTAAAGAATTTACCTGCAGAAGACCTGGGTTCACTCCCTGGGTCAGGAAGATCCCTTGGAGAAGGGAATGCAATCCACTCCAGTATTCTTGCCTGGAGAATCCCCTGGACAGAAAAGCCTGGCCAACTACAGTCCACGGGGTTGCAAAGAGTAGACAGGACTGAGTGACTAACCCTTGCACACTTTCAATCAAGCGCTTGCTGAGCATTCGCTAGCACAGTGCAGGGTCCTGGAATCACAGAGATGGATAAAGATATGGCCTTTGCCTTCAAGGCCATCAGGGCCCAGTGAGGAAGAGACTGATGTAAATGTGAGTCCATGACAGTAGCCCTGACAGAGCACAACAAAACCACAAGAATACAGAGAGAGGGTTACCCAAGGGAGCATTCTCAGGGGAAGTAAAACCTAAGGCAAGTTTTGAAAGATCAATAAATGCAGATCTGGGAGAAAGGGTGTTCCAGATGCCAGATCAGCAAGTGCAGTCAGACAAGAACAGGGGAACTATTCTTAGGAAAGACAAGCAGCCCATTCTGCTGGAGTAGCTATGTGGGTGAAAGGAGAGAAGGAACAAGACTAGAGCAGGGCAGGGAATGCACCAGAGAATACACCAGACCCTACCAGGAAGCAGTCCAGGATGGGCATATAGATGTCAAGCCGGGGGGGGGCATATAGATGTCATTGTTTGCTGTGTGAAGCCAGGAAGTTCTAAAGCAGCGGATCTGAACCTTGGCTACAGAGGAGCCTTTTTAAAATATCCAATTACATGGCAAATAACTTCAGTCACAGCCAACTCTTTGTGACCCTACGGACTGTAGCCCACCAGTCTCCTCTGTCCGTGGGATTCTCCAGGCAAGAATACTGGAGTGGGCTGCCGTGCTCTCCTCCAGGGGAGCATATAGATATCATTGTTTGCTGTGTGAAGCCAGGAAGGTCTAAAGCAGCGGATCTGAACCTTGGCTACAGAGGAGCCTTTTTAAAATATCCAATTACGTGGCAAATAACTTCAGTCACAGCCAACTCTTTGTGACCCTACGGACTGTAGCCCACCAGTCTCCTCTGTCCGTGGGATTCTCCAGGCAAGAATACTGGAGTGGGCTGCCGTGCTCTCCTCCAGGGGCTCTTCCCTACCCAGGGACTGAACCTGAATCTCTTACGTCTCCTATATTGACAAGTGGGTTCTTTACCATTAGCACCATGGGACCCCAAACCAGATCAATCAAATCAGATACTTTGGAGGTGTAATTTGGACACTGGTCCAGACTCACTGGGCTCAATGGGCAGCTCTAATGAATGGCCAGGGTTCAGGTGACCTCTTTAGAGGCAGGAATAACATTCAGGGGCTCATGCTAGGAAATTAGAGTCTGCACGAGGACAAAGAACCAGACTCAAAACAACAACATTTAAGGAGCTAAAATTGACAGTTTTGATTGATGAGGTGTGGGAGCTGAGAGAGTGGGCAGGAGGAGACACTCCATTTTATATATATTTTCCTTATGTTATTTCTCTTCACTTTATTGCACTTCACAGATGCTGTGTTTCTTTGCAATTGAAGGTTGGGGGCAACCCTGCCTAGAGCAAGTCTGTTAGTGCCATTTTCCCAACAGCATTTGCTCACTCTGCCAGCTCAGATGATAGCTAGCATTTTTTAGCAATCAAGTATTTTTCCTATCTTTACTTATTCATTTATTTGGCTATATTGGGTCTTCGTTGCAACACAGGATCTTTGTTGTCATGCGGGAACTTTTGTTTCAGAGCGTGGACTCTAGCTGAGGCATGCAGGCCTCAGCAGTTGCCGCGCATGGGCTCTGCATTTGCAGCTTGGGGGCTCCGGAACATGTGGGCTCCGTAGTTGCAGCGCTTGGCGTTTAGGTGCTCCAAGGCATATGGGATCTTTTTTCCTGACCAGGGATCAGACCCACCTCCCCTGCACTGCAAGGCCGATTCTTAACCACTGGACCACCAGGGAAGTCCCCAGCAATGAAGTAATTTTTAATTAAGATGTGTACATCTTTTTTAGACATAATACTATTGATACTATAAACTTAATAGAATTCAATATGGTATCAGTGTAACTTTCATATGCACTGGGAAACCAAAAGATTCATGTGACTCCCTTGATTGCTATATTTGCTTAATTGCTGTAGTCTGGAACCAAACCTACAATATCTCCAAAGTATGCTTGTGTATATGTGTGTGTGTATATATATGTGTGTGTCTGTGTATGACAGTGAAAGTGTTAGTAACTTAATCATGTCCAACTCTTTGCAGCCCCATGGACTGTAGCCCTCCAGGTTCCTCTGTCCACAGGAGTCTCCAGGCAACAGTACTGGGGGTGGGTTGCCATTTCCTTCCCCAGGGGATCTTCCTCACTCAGGAATCGAACTCAGGTCTATTGCATTGCAGGCAGATTCTTTACCATCTGAGCCACCAGGGAAGTCCCTACGTATGGGCTTCTCAGATGGTGTTAGTGGTAAAGAATCCACTTGCCAATGCAGGAGATGCAGGCAACAGGGGTTCAATCCCTAGGTGGAGAAGATATATATATATGTTGTGTGTATATATGTGTGCGTGTGTGTGTGTGTGTGTGTGTATGAGGCTTCCCTGGTGGCTCAGAGATCAGGAAGATCCCTGGAGAAGGGAATGGCTATTTATTCCAGTATTCTTTCCTGGAGAAACCCTTGGACAGAGGAACCTGACGGGCTACAGTCTGTGGGTTCACAAAGAGTCAGACACAACTGAGCGACTAACACTTTCACTTTTCATACGTGGACACACACATACACACACACACACACAACATGTTGCCAAAGGTTCTAAGAAGCCCATACTTAGAAGTGTAGGTGTTTCCCATCCCCATGGTGGTTATCTACAAGAGTCCAAAAAGATTACAATTCAAGAAAGCGCGCCACATGTGCAAACACTGTCTTCAATACTCGGGGGTCCACACTCATTCCAGTTGCCCTGCACGGTCAGGAGGGAGTTGCACCGAGCCCATACTGGCCTCTTGAAGGAGAAACTCCTAGGGAATTCCACAGGAGGAATGAAACTGCTGTCTCGTTAGTGCGTTATTTACTTTGACACAGAATTCTAGCAGCTGCAGCTTAGGCCCCACTGTTCACATGGCTAGGTAGGGAGTGTAATGGGAATACCATTAATTTGATAGTTTTAAAGGAGGTGATTTCCAATCTGAATTATTCTCAAGTTGTGAAATGAGTCTGAGCCGGTTTGTAAAATGGCAAGAAGTCAATGCATCGTATAACCTTGATTTTTTTAGAGTCTCGATGCCATGCAGAAAAAAATTCTCCTTCGAACCTATTATAAGAGGGTTAAAAAAAAATGCCACCATTCTCCCACCCCTTAGGCAAATTAGCAAGACAAATGTTAGCAAAAAGCTCTGCAGACGCCCATTATTTACAAAGGGGAGAGGAAAGAAGATGCCATGAAATAAATCACACTGACAGTTCAATCAAAAAAAAAATCACAATATATTATTCATGCTGCTTCTCAAGAGCTGGAAAGAAACTGGACAGGGGAGCCAAATATGTACTTGAGTGCTTTATTTACCCATAATAACAATTTGAATTCCTAAGGTACCTCTGTTTAATGAAATCTGATGCTGCACTGACATGACAGGCTCATTCAACATGCTTTTCTTTTTGTATTTCAACCCTGAACTGGTGCTGTTCTAGGCACCTAGGCTGTCAAAGTAAACAAGACAGGGGAGACCTCTGCTTCTGTGAAAGTTAAATCCAGATGTGAGTGAGTAGATGGGCAGGCAATAAACAAGCAAACGCGTGGACCGTGGTCAATGGTTGAATGAGTTGCTAAGTCATGCCTAATTCTTGCAACCCCATAGACTGTAGCCCACCAGGCTCTTCTGTCCATGGAATTTTCCAGGCAAGAATACTGGAGTGTGTTGCCATTTCCTTCTCCAAGGGATCAAACATGGGTCTTCTGCATTATATGCGGATTATTTACCAACATGTTCAGTGCCCTAAAGAAAACTAGACAGGGATTTCCCTGGTTGTCCACTGGGTAAGAATCCAGCTTCCAGTGCAGGGGATGTGCGCTCTATCCCTTGTCAGGAAACTAAGATCCCACATGCCACAGGGCAGCTAAGCCCACACTTCACAACTACTGAGCCCACACATGGCAAAGATTCTGCAGGCTGCAGAACCCAGCACAGCCAGAAATCAATCAGTCTATCAATAAATAAATATTTTTTTTTAAATGAGGTGGTACAGCAGAGACCAGCTGAGGTGCTACTTTATGATGGGGATTGGATGAGACTGTCTGTAGAGGTGACATTGACGCTGAGTGGCATGAAAGAGCCAGTCAGGGAGAATCTAGAGAAAATGTGCTCGAAGGAGGGTCCTCCCCAGTGCAAAGACCTGGATGTAAAAGGATGGTAGGCATGCCCAGTGAACAAAATAGGTGCACGGGTCATGAGGCAGTGAGCAAGGTGGAACAGGCAGCAGGTAAGGACTGGGCAGGAGGCAGGAGGTTCTTGCCCAGACAGGACTTTGCAGGCTGCAAAAGACTTTGATTTTCATTCTGAGTGCAACAGGAGGGCTCCTGGAGGGCTTTAAGTGGAGGAGGTGACATGATCTAAGTAAATTAAAGACCCCCTATGGTACTTCAGCATTGTGCAAGGCTCCAGGAAGGATGAGACGGAGAGATGCAGTAAGTGGGGGTGGGTGAAAGAAGAAATCCTCAGAAAGATGAGCTACTGCAAGACATGGATGGTGAGAGAGAGTGACCCATGGGAATAGCTTCCTGAGTCAAACTGTTAAATCATCAACATTAACACATCCGAGAAAAGATGATACTTTGCAGGGTGAGGGGTTGCCCTGCCCAGAACAGAAGGATTTGGAAGAGCAAATAGGGTCAGGTGTGTCTCGGGGAGGGGTAGGTGCTAAATCCAGAAACACAAGAAATCCATCACTAGAGATGAGATGGGACGAGGATGGTACCTTCGCCTCGTAGGCTGAACCAGTGGTTCTCAACTGGGGGTGATTCCATCATCTCAGGGACTTAAGGCAACATATGGAGACATCCCTGGTTGTTACCTCTGGCAAGTTAGCATCTAGTGAGTAGAGGCCAAGGGCAATGCTAAACATCCTACAAGGCACAGAACAGCCCCTCAACACAGAAATGTCCTGCCTCCAATGTCTGTAGTGCCGAGGGTGAGAAACTCTGGGTGTACTGCGGCAGCAGAGGCGGACAGTCCTTATTCTTGTCTCTTTCACATAATGGAAAGTTATAGTTGAGACAGAACTGACGGCAGGGTCCCCAGAACAAAGTCTATCCACAATGATCAGAGCCCCAACAGCAGGTTCAGCGTCTCACTAAACCTGTGCTAGAAACATTTGCTCCTTCATCTAAAGTGATTACCATTAGGATCACGATCGCCATCACTAAACCCAAGCAGAAATGCTGGCACCTTTTCTGCATCTGGAAGTTACCTTGACCCCGCCAACATCCCCAAGAACCCCTGAGCTTTCAAGACTTCTTCTTTAGAGGGAAAGACGCCATGAAAATGAAGTCTTTACAAGGTCCACCAATGCACACTGAGAAAAACAAGCGTTGCAGTGTGGGATAAGCCGTGGGTGGCCTTCCTGACAGCTTGTTTTTAAATACTTTTGAACGAAAAGGAGTAGCCTCCAAGAAACTGTCTGTGTGCTGGCAGCTCCGAAAATGGAAGCGAAGCCCTTGTGGCCGGTATTCACAGACATGCTGATGAGGAGTGCTGCTAATTTAAGCCTAGTCTCAAAGGTGCCCATGGCCTCCGTGGGAAATTAGCACTATTCTCAGGAGAGGAGAGGACAGTTCATCAACCTACAGCTGCCAGAGGAACGAAGAGAACGAAAAAGCACTGAATGGCCTCTCACAAAGGGGGCTTCCCAAGAGGTGTGTTCACTGGGACATTGCTCTCTAAGCATTTTTCCCCAGCCTGGGTCGAGCTGGACAGAATAGATGGTTAGGATTTAAGATGCACTTCGATGCTATTTAAGTGGTAAGGGGCCAATTATGTCCCCGGATCTGACCCACTTTTTATACGTTCTCTTGGTGGAATTCCTTGCAAGATATTTAAACAAGGAACTTTAGCCAAAGCAAAGCACAAGACCACTTTGGGATACACTGGGCCAATGCCCAATACCACAAGGCTGGACTTTTAGAAGAGGTAAGTCCATGCAGCATAGATATTATCCACCTTCTTCTTAACCCGGATGGGAAACTTGACTGGACATAGTGAAGAGCATCTCTGGACATTAGGCATATGGCTGGTACAATTCATCAGATCGACCAGCCAGTGCATCCAGGTGCATGGGGTGGGGATGGAGCTAAAGGATGTGGCCGATCTGGGCCCTGAGCTCAACTCACCCACCCAGATGTGAGGACAGAACAGGAGAGAGGGAGCCTAGCATGGTACATGTCTTAAAACAATGTTTTTAAATACTTTTGAACGAAAAGGAGTAGCCTCCAAGAAACTGTCTGTGTGCTGGCAGCTCCGAAAATGGAAGCGAAGCCCTTGTGGCCGGTATTCACAGACATGCTGATGAGGAGTGCTGCTAATTTAAGCCTAGTCTCAAAGGTGCCCATGGCCTCCGTGGGAAATTAGCACTATTCTCAGGAGAGGAGAGGACAGTTCATCAACCTACAGCTGCCAGAGGAACGAAGAGAACGAAAAAGCACTGAATGGCCTCTCACAAAGGGGGCTTCCCAAGAGGTGTGTTCACTGGGACATTGCTCTCTAAGCATTTTCTCCCCAGCCTGGGTCGAGCTGGACAGAATAGATGGTTAGGATTTAAGATGCACTTCGATGCTATTTAAGTGGTAAGGGGCCAATTATGTCCCCGGATCTGACCCACTTTTTATACGTTCTCTTGGTGGAATTCCTTGCAGGATATTTAAACAAGGAACTTTAGCCAAAGCAAAGCACAAGACCACTTTGGGATACACTGGGCCAATGCCCAATACCACAAGGCTGGACTTTTAGAAGAGGTAAGTCCATGCAGCATAGATATTATCCACCTTCTTCTTAACCCGGATGGGAAACTTGACTGGACATAGTGAAGAGCATCTCTGGACATTAGGCATATGGCTGGTACAATTCATCAGATCGACCAGCCAGTGCATCCAGGTGCATGGGGTGGGGATGGAGCTAAAGGATGTGGCCGATCTGGGCCCTGAGCTCAACTCACCCACCCAGATGTGAGGACAGAACAGGAGAGAGGGAGCCTAGCATGGTACATGTCTTAAAACATCCTGGCTTTGGCCCCTCAGTAAATGTGGCCCAAGTAAGTGTTCCCACATTGGTTAATCACAAGCCTCTCTCCCTGCCTCACAGGTGGGAGCTGGGATGGGATGCACTGAGGACTGTAGCCCACCAGGCTCCTCTGTCCATGGGACTGTCTTGGCAAGAATGCTGGATTGGGTTGCCACTTCCTTCCCCAGTGGAATCGTTCCAACCCAGGGATCAAACTTGCATGTCCTGCAGTGGCAGGCAGATTCTTTACCACTGAACCACCAGGGAAGCCCTCCCCACTAATAAACAGCCCTATTTATAAGCAATCCTTTCTGCTAAGTCACTTCAGTCGTGTCTGACTCTGTGCAGCCCCATAGACTAGGGAGCCCTACTAGGCTCTGCCGTCCCTGAGATTCTCCAGGCAAGAACACTGGGGTGGGTAGAGAGATTAAATAAAACTGGTCCTCCTTCCTCTGGAGACAAATGCGGGCAACAGGTACAGAGAAAGTGAGTTCCTGAAGGTGGAATGCAGACCTTGGAAAATGTCCTTCATCCACGTGTTTCTTCTTTTCTCCAGCGAAGCACAAAATAGCTTCCTCAGCTTTTGTCTTGGGACTAGGAATAAGTCTGAGCTAAGGTCAGACTTGGGTAGGTAAGAGCCATCCCAGTCTCTTTCGCATCTGCTCCTGGATACTTCTCCAGCCTTTTCTGGGCACGCTCCCTCATGGGTTGACCTATCTCCTGTCATCCTTTCCATGCAACTCAGGAAAGCATTCATTCATTCATCCAATGTTTATTGCACGCCAGCATCTTAGGTGGGGTCCCTCAAAGCAGAAGCTGAGAAGAGAAGTAGGAGCATGTGATTTATTGAGGGAAAATACTTCAAGAAACAATTTCAAAGGGAGGAAGCAAAACAGAATAGTCGAGGAGAAACACCAGAGCAGGGCTGTGGCCCCAGGTAGAGTCTAGCTTTGACTTGACTGATCTGTAGGGGCAGTGGTCAACAGATTCTGTCTGTAAAGGGCTATGCTGTAGATATTTGAGGCTCTGCAGGCCATAAGATCTTGGTAACAACTACCCAAGACTGCTGTTGTAACAGGAAAGAAGCTGGAAGATATGTAAATGAAAGGGCGTGGCCATGAGGTCAATGTATCTACCCCCACGCCCCCCACCGCTGGCTTGGAACACTGAATGCAGGGGTAAAAGCTGTGCCTGCCCCACCCACATCCACTTTACTGCCCTGCTGTGCCCAGGCATTAGCTGCCATGAATATCAGCTTCTAGTAGCTTTTAATAACTGCCACTGTCCCCCTTATCCAGAAAATTGCCTGAAGCTAATAGAAACCACCTTGCATTAGAATTGAGTGTTTCCCTGGTGGCTCAGGTGGTAAAGAATCTGCCTGCAGTGCAGGAGACCTGGGTTCAATCCCTGGGTAAGGAAGATTCCCTGGAGAAAGAAATAGTAACACGTTCTAGTATCCTTGCTTGGAGAATCTCATGGACAGAGGAGCCTAGTGGGCTCCGTGGGGTTGCAGAGTTGGAGACGACTGAGTGACTAACAATACATGTATTAGCAATTACACTCTCTCTCCTCATCTGCCCAGAAGCAGCCCAGTTGGTGCCTGATGGATACAGAGGTACAGAAACCAACCCTCTTGCTCGCAGAGGGATACCCTAGTGGTACCTAAGATGCTCTAAAGTTTGGATCAGCAAAATTATTGGACAAAAAATGACCTTTGTCCATTCAACCCAATCCCTGAGCCTAGCACAAGCCTGGAAAAGAGCAGAGGGTGTAAATGTTTATTGAAGAAAATGAAACCTTGATACATCAGTAAACTTGGGCAGGGCTGGCAAGGGAAGGCATTCTTTCAGGTCCTCAGACACATCAAAGGCTTTGATACACACTGCTGTCTGCACGAGCGTTAGCCTGCCTCCCAAGCCCGCTTTGTGTAGCTAACCGGCCTAGTTTCTCATCCTCCAGTTCTCATTGGTGGTTAGTCTGCCCCCAGCCTGAGTTCTTCGTTCCCCATCTGTGCCTTTGCCTGACACAGGGGGAATAATCCTTCCATAGTATACTAGGTCTTTAAGTTTCCCCCCATCTCTCCCACTAGAATGCTGGCTCCGTGGGGACAGGGACCTCCCTGTCTTGATCACGTCTGAGATTTTAGGATCCAGCATGGTGCCTGACACATGGCAAGCCCTCAGTACAACATCTGAGGAATTGAAAGTCAAGCTCATTTTTTTGCCATTTTGACTCCACATTTCTTTTCATTCAACTTGTAATATAAAAATTTCCCAAACTTCCCAAAAAGTTGAAAGATTAGTGCAGTGAATACCACTTAGATTCAATAACTGTTACTATTTGACACTCTAATTTTTTTTAAATAATAGTAAACATTCTTTAGGCATTTACAGTATGCCAAGTCCTGGCTAGGGTGCTTGGCAAATATTTCTTTAATCCTGACAAAAAGCAGAGAAGAGATGCACCATTATTCTTCCCATTTCTCTGATGAGGAAACTGAGGCTTAAAGAAGTTGTTATATCACTTTCCAAATTCAAAGAGCTAGTATTTAATATTACCCCAAATGTGGCTCAGTGGTGAAGAATCTGCCTACAGTGCAGGAGACCAGAGTTCGATCCCTGGGTCGGGAGGAGCCCCTGGAGAAGGGCATGGCAACCCACTCCAGCATTCTTGCCTAGAGAATCCGATGGACAAAGGAGCCTAGAGGGCTACGGTCCCTGGGGTCCCAAAGAGTCTTTAATATTAGATCAAACCTAGAGCTGGTGTGGTACCTGAACTCCTAACTTCTAGATTATACTGTCTCGTGAACCCACAACAGTGTAATATGCTGGAGAACTCCAGAGAGTATTGGATTCTGTTATTTCTGGGGAGTCTCAGAAAGCTTATGGAGAGAAGGAGACAAAACTGAAGTCTGGCGGCCAATCATCAAAGAGATTAACTGCAACAGCATCTACCCCAATCTCTTGCTTCCCTGCCATACATCTCTGACACAACCATTATTAGTGACTGAGCTCAGAAGCTTGCCACCTTGTATGATCTGAATTGATCTGGTAAAGAATTCTCTGAAAAGCACCATTAAGATGATTTATAGTCTAATTTCAGTTGCTATAGATTCCAAGGCAGACTTATGACTGGAGAAAGGAGGAAAAAAAAAATCCCCCACTCGCTTGGAATTCAGGCAAAAGTTTCGGTATTGATAGAGAAGCATGGCTGGCTGGGAAAAGTCATATTTTTTTTAAGTTTACAGCTACCACTCCTGGTTTTGGGTTGCTATAGCAACCGGGGTGGGGGGGGGGAGGTGGGCGGCTCTGCAGATCTCCGGCTAGTGAAAGCTGATTGATAGGTCTCCAGAACGCTGTTAAGACACTTCTGTGCAACGAGCCAGATAACATTAGTTTATTTATTAAAAGGCATGTTAAAACACCAGTTGTTTCTCCTGCCGCAGCATTTCATCCTAATCATTGTTGTTAAGGCATTGTTACGAGGCTACTGATAGGGACGGAAGGCGAGTCTCATTACGGAGCCAAATGCTATTTTGCTGCGGGTGATTTTGCGCTGGCCTCGCAGCAGGCCCGTGCAGGGGTGCGTCATTCCACTAATTTGGCGTGATGGATTGCTCCCCTCTCGCGCGGCTCGACCCATCCGGGCTTCCAAGGAGTTTGAGGCTCGGGCTAATCCCAGGAAAGACTTCTGTTCCGGCTGTGAGGAGCTCCGGCTGGGCTCGTGTCCAGCTAAGGTCTCTGAATTCCTGTCTGCTCTGTCGTGTAGGCTGACAGCCTGCCCGGCCTGAGTAGCAGTTCCGGACCTGAGCATAGCAGCGTCATCGGGCACGCGGGGCCGGCGTGTATGGCCTGTCAAAGGTGACACGGCTCCGGAGACAGCCTACAGTGGCAGCCGAGACAGGCTGGGCAAGAACCCCAGTCTCACACTTGCCAGAGCTGTGACTGAGGGAACCTCTTAAGTCTCTGCTTACCTGTCTGGACATGGGCGTGCTGACGTCGCTTCCGTTCATGCAGGGCCGATCACTTGCGAGTCTCTTCCCTTAGCACTCTACATGCACGGAGCTCATTCATTCCTCACAAAGCCTGATGAAACAGATACTTCTCCATCTTGGCAGATGAGGAAACTGAGGCATAGGGAGGCTCAGAAGCCAGAGGTGCAGTGTGGCTCCCAGGGTTTGGAGAGGATTAAATGAGATGTGTGTAGACTCCTGAGCACCGGACAATGTTTGTACCATACTTTGTACAGTGTACAAACAAGTCCCCTTCCAACAGTGATTTCCTAAGTCCAGTTTTTTCCTAAATACAACAAAATTGGCCTCGGTACCCAGCTAACCCAAGCAGCTATACAGTACTCTACTGTTAGAGGTTTGGTGATTTCTAGGTAGCTCAGTGGTAAAGAATCTGCCTGGCAACACAGGAGCCACAGGAGACATGGGTTCAATCCCTGGGTCAGGAAGATCCCCTGGAGGAGGAAATGGCAACCCACCCCAAGTATTCTTGCCTGGAGAATCCAACAGACAGAAGAGCCTGGTGGGCTACAGTTCATGAGGTTGCAAAGAGTTGGACATGACTTAGCAACTGAGCGTGCACTCACCGTAACAGATTTATAATAATTTTCACACAACTAATACATAAAAAACAAATGTAAGAATAAAGAAAACATTTTTATTCTTATAGTACAGTACCTTAAAAAGTACAGTAATACAGGACAACGACTGGCACTTCTTAGTAATACCAGCTACATCACCATCTCTTTGCCTCTTGGTTCTGGATAGCCTGGGCTTGAAATAAAGGTCCCATACTACTGTATTCTATACAGTACTGTCACAAAAGCACACCACTTGTAGAGGATGCATGCAGGTGATAATATATGCCAGAAATGTGAACCATCTTAGGAGACTGGACATACAAATGCATGCTTGCATCTTTTAAAGCTCACAGCTTGAAGGTTTGCATGTATTGAAAGTGAAGTCACTCAGTCGTGTCCGACTCTTTGCCACCCCATGGACTGTACCCTACCAGGCTCCTCTGTCCATGGGATTTTCCAGGCAATAGTACTGGAATGGATTGCCATTTCCTTCTCCAGGGGATCTTCCCAAACCAGGGATTGAACCCTGGTCTCCCGCATTGTAGACAGACACTTTACCCTCTGAGCCACCAGGGAAGTCCCTACTTGGAGTAGGTTACCATTTCCTCCTCCCCAGCAAAGTCTAAGGATGCAATACAGTATTATTAACTGGAGTGACCACGCTGTGTATCAGACCTCCAAATTAGCCTTAAGGCTTATGCCCTTTGGCTCAAATCATTATTGTTTGTGGAGATCTTGGGGTTGACAAGTAGTATTCCCTGCTCACCTGAAACTCATCATGATGACATTTGTCTGAGAGCATGAATGATCTCCAAGCAGGAGTGTGACTCTTTCTATTCCTCATAACCATGCCTTCCCTGGTGACACAGATAGTGAAGAATCTTCCTGCAATATGGGAGACCCGGGTTCAATCCTTGGGTTGGAAAGATTCCCCAGGAGAAGGGAAAGGCAACCCATTCCAGTGTTCTTGCCTGAAGAGTTACATGGACAGAGAAGCCTGGCAGGCTCCAGTCCATGGAGTTGTAAAGAGTTGAACATGACTGACCAACTAACATTTTCACTTTCACTCTCATGACATTAATCTTCACACCAGCCCCATGAGATGAGCATCATCTCAACTCTACAGGTGAAGACCTTCAGATTCTAAGACATGAAATTGTGGGCCTGGGGTCACTCAGCTGGTAAGAGGCATTATGGGAGTTGAATCTTTGCCTTCATGGTTCCAGTACCTGGCTATTAACCTTTATATTCTACTGTGAGTGTACCACATAAAACCATGGACTCGGTATTAGGGGTTCTCCCACAGTCTTAAATATGCATGTGATGCATGCATTTCTCTATACTATCTCTGAGCAAGAAATTATCCAGGCTTAGCTTGGACACCTTAAGGGAACTCAACTTTCTACAGAGGACAGCTTCACTGTTAGAAAGTCCTTCCTTACACTATGCCTAAACCGCAGCCATCACTGTCCTACAATTGGGGTCTGAGTCTCCAGAGCAAGGTAGATGACCATACATTTCCTGTTTATGTGCCAGCCTATTCTATTGAATTTTTGGTGCGAATCATCATGGTGCCCACCTTAGAGTCCCTGTGTGCTCATTTATGTGTTTTCTCATTCACTGATCCACTCCCTTATCTAATCATTCTGCAAATATTTGTTGAGGTTCTTGTGTGTACCAGGCACTGTATCAGACACTGGGCTACAGTGCTGAATGGGACAGGCACAGTTCTGCCTCTTTGTGGTTTATATTTTAGTTGGGGACAAAAAAAAAAAAAAAACGTTTTAAAAAGTTGTTTGATGCTGATTCTTAACAATTATAAAGGAAAAACAGAAGATTCTATGAGGGTCTACCAGGGCAAGTAGGAATTTTTTGTTTGTTTGTTTGTTTAACACCAAAAATACTTTGTATTGGAGTATAGTCAATTAAAAATGATGTGGTAGTTTCAGGTGAAAAGCAAAAGGACTCAGTCATATATATACACATATCCATTCTCCTCCAAACCCCACTCCCATCCAGACTGGCATATAACACTGAGCAGAGTTCCATGTGCTATAAGATAGACGTTTGTTGGGCAGTGTGTACATGACCTTCCCAAAGTCCCTAACTATCCCTTCCCCGGAGGAATTTTTTTTTTTAAGATTTTTTTTTCACATGGGCCATTTTTTAAAGTCCTTATTGAATTTGTTACCATATTATTCTGCTTTATGTTTTGGTATTTTGGTCACCAGGCATATGGATCATAGCTCCCTGACCAGGGATTGAACATGCACCCCTGCATTGGAAGGCGATGTCTTAACTAGTGGATGGCCAGGGAAGTCCTAAGTCATAGGAATTGATTTGACCAAGAAGATGCTATAAGGCAAGAGAGGAAAGCATCCCAGGGGCAGTGAGTAGCATGTGCAAAAGTCCTGTGGTAAGAAAGCGATGAGCTAGAGAAAGAGCGTATCTGCAGAGAGTCAAGGGTAAAGAGAGAGAGATTTGACTGGAGTGTGCTGTGGTCAAAAAAATCCCCATTCCTTGTGTCTCCTCCACCTTCTCAAAGAGCAGATTAGGGGAGCAGGAACAGAGTCCTGAATGCTGGAAGCAAGTCAGTCAGGCTGATTAATATCTCTTCTGGGCCTGAATATGTCTGTGAATATGTTTGAGCGATTGTCTCCCTATGTAAGTTGACAACTATGTTTCAATAATGTTTCCCCAAACCCCCTTTCCTGCTGGATTCTGGTTTAAAACTGTCCAAAAAGAGAGCTTATGGGATTTTGAAGACAGCGATTAAGCAGCAGCCATTACCCTGAGAGGGTCACAGGGTCTGACATGCTGGGAAGCAGTCACAGATGTTCTTGGGAGATTTGGGCTCATCCTCACTCTTCTCTGCACCACACTGCGCTTGTCTGCCTGGCCACTGGCCCTGCTGACCATTTCCCAGTCAGGTGCCTGGCTGCTGACTCTCAGAGATGGAGCCACACTCAGTGAGCGGGTCCCACCTCTTCAGCTGGATGCGCCTGCAGTCACCTGTCTGCTACCAGACTGGCTGGGGACTTTTTCTGATGCCCCAGCTCCCCTCTCCAGGCCCGCATTTCCCAGCTTCTCACACAGGTCTGTGAAGTCTGATTCCTATGAGAAATCCTTGATCCTGTTATATTCCTCATGACTCCTCCCTTATGATGCCTGCCTCAACACAAGAGAAGGGACCAGGAGAGAAGGGAAGGGAAAGGGTGGGGAGAAGACAAAGCCAGATGACCTGATCCTTAGATCTCCTCCTGCTGACTTGTCCCCCAGCAGGAAGGAGCCCAGGTTAGGACCTTCTGTGGCAGGCACCTCTTCTGTTCTTGTCTGATTTGAGCAAGTCCATTTTGTTGGCCTATTGACCTTCACTTCATAACTGAGGAAAAATCAAATGCCTTTCTGCCCTCGGGAAAGAGGGTGATGACTTACAATGAGCATTTAGGTGCAACCAGAGGTGAGAATGGAAGTCTAGATCCTGCTCTTTTCACTTCTGCCACTTTTCATCAGTGTCTCTGTGACTTGCCCATGAAAGCTTTCTTAACTCATACCAGGGGTATTTTCTGCCTCTTTTAAATAGAGGGGTGGAGAGGCTCAAAAGGCGAATTCCAAAAGTTCGCACAGCTCTTAAGTAGCAGAGTCAGGACGCAGTCTCAAGTTCTGTCCAGTTCCAATGCCCAAGCTCCTAACCAGTATGCTCTGTTGTCCTCAGTGAATAATAAGTTTCCCTACCTGCTCTCCTCCAATATTTATTTCGAGTCTGAGTCCTCGACCCTCTATAAGGTTTTTTCCATGATTAATCAAGTCCACAGTGAACTCTTGCTGCATTAATCCCCACTTCTCCATTTCTACAGTGTGGCACTTAATGATTTTCTTTTTTTCATTTGACTGCCCTGGGTCTTGGTTTCACATGGGACTTCTCTTTATCTGCAGCATATGGGTTTCTTGTTGCAGTGTGCTGGTTTCTCTTGTAGAGCATGGGCCCCAGAGTACTGGCTCAGCAGTAACCCACTGGGTTAGTTGCCCTGTGATATGTGTGATCTTACCCAACCAGGGATTGAACCCATGTCCCCTGCACTGGAAGGCAGATTCTTAACCACTAGACCACCAGGAATTCCCTCTTAATAATTTTCTAATGCTTCAAGAGTTGCCCTGAGAGTTGGTAATGGACAGAGAAGCCTGGCGTGCTGCAGTCCATGGGGTCACAAAGAGTTGGACACGACGGAGCGACTGAACTGAACTGATGCTTCAAGTGCATTGTACTTTTGACCCCAACCCTCTGCCCCCTAACCACCACTTTAAGATCTGAGAAGGCACCTACTATAGAATGGAGATCAGGGGATCTGGAGATTGGTTCAAATGCATTTTGAGTGGCTTTGGAGGAAAGTCAGTCATCTCTCTGAGACTCAGTTTGATTTATGAAGGCAAAAGGTCATAATGTTGCCTTAAAGAATTAATGAGAAAACTATTTGCAAAGCAATTAGCAGAGTGTCTGACTCATAATAGACCCTCAGAATGATAGCTACCACTGTTATCACCGTGTGTTGATTTCTTATGTACTGTCTTAGTGTGTGGCGAAGGGGAGACAAATAGTATGCATTCAATAGGCAACTATTAATAGAATGGTCCATTGACTATTTCATTAAGAACTTACTGAGATGTCATTTTATTCCAGACAATGTGCGAAATATTTGACTTTAAAAATCTTTAAAGTCAAATAAAATGCCCCTGTCTTAGACACATGAGCATGATAACTGTACTACAATGTGGCAAACTCAATAATAATCTCATAGAGTTTTATGGGGACCCAGAGGAAGGGCACTTATCAAATCTAGGAAGTCTTCCAAGAGGAGGACTCAAATTGACTCCGAAAGCATAGAAGAAATTAGACTATGATCTCTGCGATTGCCTTCCAGCCCCCAGAACTTTATCCTTGTTGGGAGTCAGTTAAAGAAATGGCAGGCAAAGGAGTGGTGTCTGTGCCTCTGTGAATGGGGCCTCGAATTCACGTTTACAGTCATTGTTTTTGCATCTTAGGACTCCTGTCTAGAGGTTGGATTAGTTAGAAATAAGCCCCCTGTTCAACTTCACTTCACTTCAGCTTTTCCTTCTTTGCAGTAAACACACAAGCCGTTCTGTGAGCTCTCTCCCCTTCCTTTTTATGTACCATGTGTATTCTTAAAAGCAGCCTGCCGAGAAACAAGGCTTAATTCTGCAGGGAATAAATTGCCAAAGCCATGTTCTTATTTGAAGTTTTGATTTAGGGAATCAATGTGGGTTTTTCTTTACTTTGCAAAGTTCCTTCACATCTCCATCTAAGGCAGATCCATCAGCCTGACTCTGTATCAGCCAGAGGTTTTGATTCTGCTATTTAAAAGAGAGGGATTTCCAGGTGGTGCCAGTGGTGAAGAACTTGCCTGTTGATGCAGGAGGCATAAGAGATGCAGGTTCAATCCCTAGGTCTGGAATACTCTCTGAAGGAGGGCATGGTGACCCACTCCAGTATTCTTGCCTGGAGAATCTCATGGACAGAAGAGCCTGGTGGGCTACAGTCCATAGCGTCATAAAGAGTCAGACACGACTAAAGTGACTTAGCATACAGCAGCACATTTAAAAGCTTTCTCCCACATCCAGTGGGAGACTGGCTTTGCCTGTAGGACCTCTGTAAGGTGCTTCTAATAAAGAACTTCTGGAAAGGGTGCTCAGTCAGGAGGCTTCAGTCTCCACAACCTGGCTGCATACAGGATGCTGTAAAGTCTGTGGGTGAGATCAAGGCTGGCAGTGCATAGGCAGAACCCCTGAGGTTGGTACATTTATGAAATATCAGAAGGTCTCCAAAGTCAACCTCAGACAGTGCTGTTGAAGTGCGGCTGAGTTCCCACTGAGAACCTCTGAGCGGCCCTACCTGGTCCTTAGTAAGGGAATCGAGCTGGGACTCAAAACACTTCCTTACATAATGCTGCATAACTTGGAGTGTTGGTACATCTTGGGATGCTTCATCCACCAAATATTAACAAACACCTACTATGTGCCAAAATGGTAACAGACAAGCAGGGCTGTCCCCTATTTTCCTGAAGTTCTCGTACCGCACTCAGAAAGAAAGTGAGGAGTTGGAATCTACTCCTGGAGGTATGAACTCACGTGACTGTATCTGCCAAGATGGTGTGATTTTTCTCATCCATCTATTCAGAGAGGGCAATTTTCTCTAACTCATACAAAGCTGCAGTCTACACTAGCTCAACCCTGGGTATAAGACAATCATAATGCTTGTTCTTATCCTAGAAGCGGGTGAGGAAGGGACCAGAAGATAGGCATTGTAAGCAGCTTAAGAACTGGCTCCACATATTTTTCCCATGTTTAAGTAGTCCAGATATGAGCTACATTAGTATACCCTTTTAAAGGACCTTGAGAAGAACTTACACTCAAAAATGCATTTATTGAATAGTGTGAAACACACTGAAGGTATGTTGGGGTATACAGGCAACCAAACAATATTTGAGATGACTTCAGATTATGCCAAGTGCTAAGAAGGAAAGGAATACAGTAAGTCCTCTACATACAAACAAGCTCTGTTCTGAGAGCATGTTCATAAGTTCAATTTGTTTGTAAGTCCAACAAAGTTCACCTAGGCAACCGACTAATACAATTGACTATATATTGCTGTACTGCAATAGGTTTATAATGCTTTTTACACATATAATACATAAGAAACAAACACAAAAAAATAAAATATTTTTAATCTGACAGTACAGTGCCTTGAAAAGTACAGTACAACAACTGGCCTCTAGGGGCTGGCATCGAGCGAACAGGCAAGAAATAAAGATACTGTACTCTCTTCAGTATGTAAAGTACAAAAGCACACCCACCCTTAGAGGAAGCCCACTTGTGACAATGTATGCCAGATACAAGGACTAACTTACACGACTGAAAGTTTGCAACTTGAAGATTTATATGTAGAGTACTTACTGTAGTGTGATGCTAGTGTAGTAAAGGAGGAAGGGT
>SJYC01077468.1:0-31180 GCA_006408675.1 Madoqua kirkii | reverse complement strand
ACACATATATATGGAATTTAGAAAGATAGTAATGAGTACCCTGTATGTGAGACAGCAAAAGAGACACAGATGTATAGAATGGACTTTTGGACTCTGTGGGAGAGGGAGAGGGTGGGATGATTTGGGAGAATGGCATTGAAACAGGTATACTATCATGTAAGAAACGAAGCGCCAGTCTATGTTCGATACAGGATACAGGATGCTTGGGGCTGGTGCACAGGGATGATCTAGAGAGATGATATGGGATGGAAGGTGGGAGGGGGGTGTAGGATTGGGAACTCATATACACCCATGGCGGATTCATGTCAATGTATGGCAAAACCAATACAGTATTGTAAAATAAAATAAAGTAAAAATAAAATATTGATTTTGTATTCTGCACCTTCACTGAATTTTTATTAGTTCAAACAGTTTGGGGGTTGAATTTAAGTTTTTCTATGTATAATATTATGTCATCTGCAAATAGAGACAGTTTACCTCTTTCTTTCTGATTTATGTATCTTTTATTTATTTATTTGCATAATTGCTCTGGTTGGGACTTTCGGTACTCTGTTGAATAGTACTACCAACCATGTACTTGATGCTGAAGGTACACTAATGGGACCTATAGACCCTATAGAGGCTGCACTAATGTGATACATGTTGTTTTCTCAATAAAGACCTGCACGTCTTGAACATACCAATGAAGTTTTACCTTTATAGTACTTGAGTGGGGCCTTCCTTATGTTCTTGGAGTGATGATTCATCCCAAATAAAGGGATGTCCACGGAAGTAAGAAGCAAATATATCCACTGACTTTTCACCTTCTTATCAGCCTAGTGACCAGAAGATCATGCCTACCATTCAAAAGCAGCTCTTGTGCTTCAGATGTTGATAAAAGACCAGTGACCCAAGAAGGAAAATATTTGAGGAGGAAAAGGCATTTATCAAACTCTCCTTCCCCAGCTGGTCCTGCTGCTTTGTCCCAGTAACAACTCACTGCTACCCTGGTCTGGAAGTGCTTTGATGAGTTCAAATTATTGACCATCCTGTCACCAAGGTCCATTTCAGATTTGGATATTGTTTATCTGAGGCTTGCCCTTGGGACCCCTGGAAGATGTATGATAAAGAATGTGGATTTCTCTTTTTCTCTTCTTTTCATCTCCTGACCCTGCCATCTCATTTGCCTTCTATTCTGTCTTCTCTGTTTTGATGAGAGCACAGATCTTCGAACCCGTGATACTACATCTCATTGGCAAGAAAACACAGGGGAAAGAAATAAAATTCAAATAGGGATAGAATTCATTCAACAAAAATGATTGAATGCTTCTTATGTACCAGGCTTGTAGATGCTGTAATACAACTATGGACAAAATGATTTTGCTGTTTTCATGAAGCTTGCATTGAGTGGGGGAGAGAGATGCTAAACAAATAAGTGTATAAAATATATTTCTGTGTTGATTGCCCCTAAAGCAAACCCCGAAACAAGGGTTTGGGTGTAAGCAGTTTAATTAAGAGGTAACCTCATGAAGGGATAGAGAAGTGAGGCAGAAAAGGGATGAAAGTGAATAAAGAGTGCACTGTGGGCAACTGGGGCTGAATTCCACTGAGAATTTTCTGAAAGTCAGTGCAGAGAACTGCTCAGAGTGGTCCTCACAAAGGACACAATGTTGGAATATTTATCTACAAACTTCTGTCCCTCCTTGGTTCCTAGTCAACTTTTTAACATTTCTGGCCTGCCTTGCATGTAGGCTGAATGTGTTTTCATTGCTAGAGGAAAACAATAAGGCCATTAGTCAGAGAGACAAAGGAAACCATAGGCTGTAAGAGAAGTATCTGTGGTTACCTCTGTGGGAGGCCAAAGATATGATCAAGGATGTAGACAGTGCAACATCAACTCTATTGTATCAGGTGAGAATAAATACTAATATAGAGTAGTAGTTAGGAGACAGAACTTCTTAACATAAGGTGGTCACCTCTCTGAGGAGGTGATATTGGAGTAAGGACCTGAAAGAAATGAGGGAGCCATGCATACATTTGGGGAAAGATCATTTCAGGCAAAGGGGATAGTTAATGCCAAAATCTTAAAGCAAGAGGGGGCTTGCACCTATTTTCAAAGTGAATCTGATAGAATTTGTTGATGGGTTAGATGTGGCATGTAGAAAAGTAGAGTCATGAATGATTCTAGGGATTTTGGTACTGCTATCTATTGAGACTGTGAAAGGGAAGGAACATATGAGGGTGTGATTTCAGACATGTTAAGTTTGTGATAACTTTTATCCAGGTGAAAATGTTGAGCAACATAGTTGTGTATATTTGAAGTTCAAGGTAGAGATTAGTTCTGGACATACAGATTTGGGAGTCATCCCTGTGTAGATGGTATTTAGAGCCGCTGAACTGAATGGGATAACCTTAGACATGATTATAGATAAAAAGAGAAGCTCTGGAGTATTTCAAGCTGTAAAGGTCAGGAAGATGAGGAGAAACCAACCAAGGGATCTGAAAATAGTGTTGTGCCCAGGGACAGGTGAAGAAAAGGTTTTGAAAGTAGCTAGTGATTGTGTTAAATGCATGGGGAGAGCTCTGCTGAGTGGGAGGTGAATGGTTTTGGCCTGGATTATATAATGAAAGGAAGTGTAGGTTTCATGATATTAATGTAATTGAGGGTCATAAGGCATTCGTGAAGGGCTTCGGACAAGGCTGAGATCAGAGAATGTTTGAGGGAAGGGGGATGATTCCTGAGAGACAACTGCAATGGGTTGCCCAGTAGTTTAGGAAAGAATAGAGTGAAAGTGAAAACTTCAAGGGGGAGGTTTTGCTTTAGTGAATTTTTTCTCTGTCATTGGACATGCTAATTGGTGCTCAGAAAGGTACTATCTTGATGTGGTAATTGAAATCCTCACTTAAGATTTTGATTTAAAAGTTAAGAAATAAACCAAAACTGTTTACATTTTGCATATGAGTACATTTAAACTGATATAACACTATACCTAAAATAGATACACTGGCTGGGTGACTTTGGGCAAATTGCTTAGCCTCTCTGAACCCAATCTTCTCTTCAGTGAATAGGAGGTAAAAATACATATGTCCTGGTTTGGATAGGCTGAATATGATGCCATATGAAAGTGCTTAGCAAAGAGTCTGGAAAAGTACTGGGCAGAGAGTATATACTTTATTATATTCTTCCTTCTGTTTCCTTTAAACTGCACCTTGCACTTTAAATTGCAGGGATCAAAGGAAGTCATGTGTATGAAATCACTTTGAAAAGTACAGTATTCTGGACACCTGTAAGGCATTACCATTGCAGTATTGTAAGCAAGGAAGACCCGCTAAGGTAGTCCTCTACTCTTTCCAGGGGCAGTCTCCCCAGGAGGCCATCAGGAGAGTTGTACATCTAGCTTTCTGAGGATTCCTGGATCAGATCCTGCAGTGTTCCTGAGTGAGATGTGACCTGTGGCTGACCACTTGTACCCTTCCTCCAGACACCCCCCTACCCCAGAGGAAAATCTTATTGAATAATAAATGACAGTTGTCATCACTATCCTGTTACTCCTTAGTATACAAGATGATGGAGTCCTTTATTTCCCTCTTTTTAAAAAATTTGTCCCTGTCCCCTCATTCCTTTTTTTCTCCTTTTGCCTTTTACTAGAACTGATGAGGAAGATATTGATACATGTTGGTTTTCCTCTCCAACCCTTTGGAATGCTAGTGTACCAGAAGGGAAGCCAAAGACAAAATCTTCGTTGTGACTCTATTATGCTTTCTGCTGTTGTCCTTAACTTTTCCGTCTTCCAAATTGTTATAATTAAGAGAATGCCCATTAAATGATTTCTCTTTGTCAGATGGAGTATGTTTTGTGTTGGAGCCAAGTCCTATACTCATGAATCCCCAGGCCAATGCCAGCAAAACGCCTGCACTTTTCCCCCACAGCATCTGAACAGCAGAGGAAGGTCACTTAGCTACAGTTTGGGAGCAATCCAGTGTAGCTTTCAGCCAGTGGCCTCCTATCCTTGAATGTCAATAAGGTTTTTTTTTTTTTTTGTCAACTCAGGGCCTTTGCTTTTTATGAAGTAGGGATTAAAAAATGTGCTGGCATCAAAGTGCCTCAGCTCAACAAACGACCAACAAATCTTAAACTAAAGTGATGTTGAATTGACCTGCACAGACCTGAAAAATGTCCCATGCTGGGCATCCTGGTGAGTCAAGATATCTGTCATCCCCATGCTGTGTTCTCATGCTGTGATTACACCTCTGGGTTGCTGTGGCCAAGCTCCATAATGCAAAGGAAATGATCCCATCAATCGCCCAGATGTTTGGCAGAGGCTAGACTAAACATCTGCTTGATTGACTGAATGGTTTTCTCTCAGGCCAGGTGTTTGGCATCAACTAAGCACACTGTGTGTGTAGACCCTTTAGAAGGTCATTCTCCTGAGGCCCTGCATCACTTCTAGTTTATAGGAAAGTCTTCACTTATACTAATATAACTTTTGACTCCAAGATGGAGGCTTATTAGCTTTGCTTACTGCATAATTTCTCTGCATTTTTACCAACCACCCATCAACAACTTCCCAGCCTTGTTTGATTCCCTCTTCTATAAGACATCTTAGGCAGAGATGCCAGCAGTGGTTATAGCAATATAAAAGTGTATCAGCATGAGCACAGCAGTTAGGTATATTTTCATGGTGTAGAATATCTCACAGATTATCCCTATGTTGAATTTTCCTTAGAGGGAGAAGCTATCACTTATCAATTGGACATTAGGATTCTAGATAGAATAGAGTAGGTCTTTTGTAAGCACAACAGTGTCCTTTCTACTGTCCTCTGTTTAGCCAAGCAACTCTCCTGTGCTTGAGAGAAATTCTGTTGGTAGGTTTGAGTGAAACATTTGGGATCCAAAACAGTGTATAGCAGAGTTGGCAGTGTGCTGGAGGGGAGAGAGCACTGGATTAGGAGTCAGGATTTTAGCAGTAGAGCCAGTTCATTCATTGGGCCTCTAAGTGACCTGGGCATCAGTTCAACTTTGGAGATGTCCATTTCCTGAACAGAAAAATGGTGAAATACAACTGAGGTTTTTAGGGCTCTAGTAATTTGTTATTTGCTGAAACCCAGGAGGTGATGGATGAGATAAAATCAGTGTCATGACTCTGAGTTGGGATTGCCGCTTGAGGAAAATAAAATCCCATACAGGTAACAAAGACCTTGCACAATGAGTTAGTGTGTCAGTTTACTTCCAAAGGTTTCTAGGTTGGGCAGTGTTGTAAATACGATTGTGTCATTGATATCCTGGAATGAATTTGTTTAAAAAAGCTTCATTCTTACTGAAAAGCACAAGACAAATGTGGTTTGAGAGTGGACGTAGGAAACCTTTAAGAGGTTTCAGATGATGGGAAAGAAGGTTCTTATGCACTGTCATGGGGCAAGGGTGGGGGCTGGTGACTGACACTGGGTGAGGAGGGTTGACAAGGACAGGAAGAAACCATGGGAAGAGGATGGGGAGGTGCAGAGGACTAACTTGGCTAGTACCACACTTTTGTTAAGAATGGCCCACTCCTCTCTTAAGTCCTACTGGATGGATCATAGTATATCAGAGTCAGAGAGATCAAAGACCACTGACTATCTGGGCACTAATTAGATATCAAAATAGCTCAACTTAGCCATTGCCTCATCGTTTGAAACTGAAGACAACTGTGTATAATTCTGAGTAAATAGAATGTGTATTCTAAAAAGCTATGTTTCTAACTAGGAGGTTTTAGAGCAAATAATTTGTGGATTCTAGTTTGTGATGTTTCCAGATGAAATTTCAAAGCTCCTCTGTTGTTGTCAAGTGTTTTGAAAGCATTTTAACATTTGTAAAATGCTCAACTAATCATTCAGAATGTGAGTTCCTATTAATTTTACTCATATCTAACAGAGCTGTGGAAAAAACAAAACTAAACTAAACCAGCCTACCTTTGGGTATACAAAAGTCAGACTGCATGACTTTAAACTCTGTGGTCTAACATATGCTTAATAAAAAGCATACTGTAAGCACTGGCCATGTTTTTGTTATTCAAAGCAAATTTGCTTGCTTTTTTTTGTTGGAACGTCTGAAGTTTTTTTCTTCTATGGGTCTGGCCTATTCTCCTCAATATTCTGCTCAGATTTTTCATCTCATCCATCCCTGATTCCTCATATTGCCTCCAGAAATGGTAAGGGTCAGGCAAGAGGGGAAATAACTAGAGGAAAATTCCCATTCTTTAATTCAAACACTTTTTTTTTCCTCTTGGAAATAATACCTCAACTGAAGACCCAAACCTTCAACGAGAGCTTTCAAAAGTGGGTTTCATCAAGGCAGCCAGTGACTGGAAAGGGTAGAGGGAAGATGTGTGTGTTCTTCTCCATACCACACCCCTTCCATGTAAGATATATGCTCATCTATCTGGGCCAACTTAGGCGCAGTTGTGCCTGGTGTCCGAGGGTCAAGGTAACTTCTGGAAGGGCCCCTGGACCTCTGGTTCCACAGCACTACCCAGGAACTGCTCAGACATATGTGACATAAAAGTCCGTATGGTTTCAATTTTCTTTCCTACATATCTGTTTTTGCTTTGTTTGTGCACAGACCTGCCTTACTCAAAATTCCTGCTCTTCTATGCCTCTTCTGCCACAGAACTAGGGGTAGGATGAGGTTAAAAAGAAGAACAAAACAAAAAACACTGAAATGGAAGAGAGCTCTGCCAGCTCATTCTGTACGATAAAATCCATTTCACTGTGGTCCTAATTTCATCAAGTAATGCAAGTCAACGTCAGACATTAATGAGAGAAGGTTTCCAATTAGATTCAGTCTGACACTGGCCCTGCTTCTCAGTCACCTTCAATTGTCAGCGATAAAAAAAGGGACAGTTCAATATGATATGGATCATTCACTCTGAATCTCCACAACTCATTTATGACAAACACAACTAACAGAGCATGGGGAACTGCAGAGTTGTTTTTCATTATCCCAGTACACTGGCTTCCGACTGCCGCTGTAATGATCTTCAGTGCCTTTCCATACAGCACATAGTTAATGAGTAGTCTAAGATGTGAAGGCGACCAGAATTCTGGCTGAAAGGTTCAGCAATCCTTTTGTTTGGGGAAGGATGTATGGCTTCCCAGAAGAAGAAAAAGGATTTAAAAAGAAAAAGTGTTTTGTTTTCACAAGAGACGTGGGTTCTGCAGGGAGATAGGGTAGCATTACAGTAGTATTTGTGGAGGAAGAACCTGGAGAAAGTCCTGGAGCTGTAACTCACAGAGAACCTTGAAGGTGGCCACGTACCCAAATCATATTGTCTAAAGCAATGAGATACTCTTAAGATTTAATGAACGCTAGTGCCAGAATTGACATAATTCCAACATAGTAAGTAGAGCCTAACCACTAGGACTTCTGGGAAACAGCGCTATTTAAAAATAGCCATGCATCAATATTCCATGTGGTCCGGTCAGGGTCCCTCCACTGTGCAGGGATTATGGGCCAGGAAACAGATCCCTAGGATCTGGAAATACAAAGACTAGTGTGGTTGATCTTCAGCCAACCAAGTAGTCTGGTGTTCATTTATTCATTCATTTATTCACTTAATGAGTATTATTGAACCATGACTCTGTGCCAGATACAGTGCTTCAGAGTTACAGATGGTGAGCATTATAGACATCATCCCAGGGAACAGAAGAGCAAACAGGCAGCCAGAGTCTAAGCTCTGCACAAGGCAGATGGAAGACTTTTTAGCTTAGCACATGCAGAGACGTCAGTAGACTTGACTATTTTTTCTTTCCCCTTAGCAAGTGTATTGTCAATGAGCAAAGTGCACAGGAATTAGGAGGCAGAGTAAGGCAATAGCTGACCACAGAATCAGGATTCAAAGGGTGCGGGTGATGAGAAATAAGATAAGGTAGGACCAGACCAGGCAGGCATCTCTGATACTGGCGGGCATGGCAAAGCTATGAAGTTGGCATCCAGGCTAACAGTCTAGGCAATATATGTAAAATATCAGCTGTGAGGAGATGATGATAGTGATACAACCTTAGCCTCAGCCAGGGTGCTTCTTAGATGTTCTTTGGGATGCAAGAGCTAGTCTTCCTGGATTCTTCATGTGGGAGCAACAGGTAGCTGGAGCTGAATGAGCTTCCCTCCTGAAGCTGCTAGGTTTAATTATCCCAATTATTTGGGAAGCAGTCTTATTTTTTAATTTTTTAAATTATTTTTATTGGAGTATGGTTGCTTTACAATGTTGTTAATTTCTACTGTACAGCACAGTGAATCAGCTATACATATACATTTATACCCTCTTTTTTGACTTTCTTTCCTATTTAGGTCACCGCAGAGAACTGAGTTCCCTGTGCTATACAGTATGTTCTCATTAATAATCATCTACTTTGTACTTACTATCAATAGTGTATATATGTCAACCCCAACCTCCCAATTCTTCCCAGCCTCCAGTTCTCCCTTGGTATCCATTTGTTTATTTTCTGTGTCTATGTCTCTGTTTCTGCTTTGCAAATAAGACAATCTGTACCATTTTTCTAGGTTCCACATATGTGTATTAATATATGATATTTGTTTTTCTCCTTCTAACTTGAAGCAATTTTATAAAATTATTTGGATCTTCTCTTATTTGGTTGACAAACTCATCTCTAGTAGGGTACTGCACTGAAGATAGGACTTATAGTCAGTCAGAGAGCCCACTGTTCTTACTACATACATCTCCAAAGCCTCAGCCTCCAAAATGAATGAAAGTCAAGGCAATGTCATGTGGTTCAAGAATTACAACATGAGCAATGGAAATGACCTGTGAGAGTGTGTACACTAGTCCTTATGGATCCACAGAACATAGCTTCTGGTGTCTTTGCTTAGATACTTTGTGTCCAGTCAGATTTTAAATATTCCAAAGGGCAGATTCCACCTCTAATCTTGGAAGACATATCTAGAAAATAATAAATTTCATTTTAAAGTATTTCTGTATGTTCAACCTTTGTTTTTTCTTTTCTTCATTGGATTCTATTAATCTAAAATGTTGACTTTTATCACATTGTCTTTAAAATATCTTTGCTTCCTTTATAACATTTGTACCCTTCAAATATTTATAGACTTCCTTGTCTTTCCTTAGTCATTAGCCCAAGTCATCATATTTAGCACTTTTAATCTTCTAGACTCTTCATAAATCAGTGCCCACATTGCTAGCATCACTTTAGCTCCTCCACCATTTGATCTCTGTCTTTGATTCATAGGTGTTCAAACTGCACTCATTTATTCCATTGCAACTGTCATTATTACTGTAAACATGTTAGTGAAAATCTATCTTTCTCATCTAACATCAAAGCCAGGCCTGGACTCTTCCTGAAAAATTTCGTAACTGACCTGGACTTACTTAATCATTCTATCTTTTCAAGACCATCTGCTGCTGCTGCTGCTAAGTCGCTTCAGTCGTGTCCGACTCTGTAAGACCCCATAGATGGCAGCCCACTGGGCTCCCCCGACCCTGGGATTCTCTAGGCAAGACCATCTAGGAGGCAGCAATTTGGTGAAAAGATCTATGCACTAAGCTTTGGGTTCAAGCGCTTACTTTGCAACTAATTAACTGTATTCTCTTTGAAAGAAAATGTGAAGAGAAAGTCACTTATCCTCTCCAAGCCTCCAAGTTTTCTAATGTGTAAAATAAGGGATTGAACTAGAAGTTTTTAAGGAGGAATCAAGTTCTAAGTTTCTGTAATGGTCCTTGATTCATGAATTAAATAACCTTGTAGAAAATACTTCCCCTCTTTTAATTTTCTCTTCTGAAATGGCAATTCTAAATTTTCTATTGCTTACCTCACTGAGTCATTTTGAGAATCAAATGAAGTGATATATGTGCAAGTGCTTTTAAAGTTATAAAGTGTTAATCAAATAGAGGTTTTGTAATTATTCTTGTTGGTCGTTATTATTAATAGCGATAGTATTACTACTACTTCTACTTGCTCAAACTCAAACATACTCTTGTCTCTTAGGCTAAAGTCACACTGCCTGTTAATAGTGGCTTTGCTCAGACGACCAATTCCTGGGATAACATTATATGATACTAACTTCCAGAAAAGTTTGTGGCTTTTTAAGTTATTGGTGATGGCAAATATGTTTTTATTTTTATAACCTGTGTGTCTTGATTTTTGTGATCAAGTTTATTTCACTTTATCTAATCACTGGTATTTTTGATTATTGCCTAGGAAAATATTGTGCATTTCCCTCCTAAATTAGACCTTAATACATCATTGTCAGAGAATATGCATTATGTATTTGTCCTTAGTGGTGTTTTTACCACCTCCTAAAAATATCAGCTTAAAATTTCATCAATGTGCTATTTACTTCTTCTTTAAGATCACTAGTGGGATAAGAGTTGGGGTGGGGGGAAAGAACTCTGAAGGTTAAAAGATCCAGAAATATAGTCTAAATGAGATAGCACTAAGTAGTGCCTTGTCAGTGCATTAAGCTGAGAAGCATCTTGCTAGATGGAAAAATAAACTAAGTAGGACTAAAACTCAGATTCTCTAACTCAAATCCCATAACCTTTCTTTGTTGACACGTCTCCTTCTTATAGTTACAATTTGCTTACTTCTGTGACATTAAGCTGTGATTGTCTTTGGTAGGGTTTAAACAGTTCCAGGGATTTTTGCACCTGAAAACTAAGTTTTCTTGGGTCAGCAATATCTTAAACCAAAAATAGTAATAACAGACTCTCCAGCATGGCAAAATTGTGGGGAGAAGTTCTCTGGGTGGCTTTTCCCCAGTTCCACAAATAATGTTTGCAAGACAATATCCATTATATATACGTGTACATAAGGCTGGTTTTGGCAGTGGTGCTTATAAATGTAAGATTTCCCAGAGGTTACACTGCCTGAAATTATTAGTAACAATTATAATAAGAGTACTACACAACATTTATTGACATATTTTCTGCCTCAACACTTGAGACTAATCAAGTGTTGGATATATACTGTAAAGAAAAAAAGTATCTTACCCCTCTTAATATACAAGAGAAAGCCTAGGCTTGAAAAATAAAATAAAAACATTATTCTACTAAAGGACTGGAGCTTTGAAAAGTTTAGTCAGTGTAAACTTCAAGTCTTGAATTGAAGTTGGAAATTCTGGTTTCCGCTCCTGTTTCTGACTCATTTACTCAATTTTATTGGACAAACCATTTCACTATCCTGAACTTCAGTTCTTTGTGTGTAAAATGAAATAGTGAAGTTTGCCTGGACTGTATCCTAGAAATGTAATGAAAAATTAGATGAAATTATTATAAAATGATCATTATTATTTCCAATTAGAAGGTTTTGAGCAAGTGAGTAACTTAGTACGCTGAAAGTTAAACAGGAAAAGAAACCAAACAAAACATGTCTAATGCACTTTTGGACAAGGACAATAAAGATAGGTGAATTTTTAATTCAAATAATCAAGAACTCAGCATTGAGAAAAATTTATTCAATAACTTATTAGGAAAATGAAGATCCCCAAATTAGCCCATGCCTAAGATCAGCAACTTAATTCATGTTATTTGATACAGTTTCAGTCTATGAATGCTGAGTACATTCTAGGAAGTTTGACTCTGTGTGTGAGTGAAAATAGGTCTTTCAATGAATGATTGGTAACGGGGGCACCAAGCTAGGCAAAGTAGCAATTGCGAACAAGTATTGGGGCTCATCAAACTTTGTTCAGATATGTCCACTTTCACTATCCATATATGCTATTAAAAGTAATAAGTACATAATAGCTTACATTTATTGATCATGTCATGTGCTCTGTTTCAGGTGTTTTGCTGCAATAAATTATTTAATCCACATAATACTGCTATAGTTCAATCAGTCGCTCAGTCATGTCTGACTCTTTGTGACCCCATGGACTGCAGCATGCCAGGCCTCCCTGTCCATCATCAACTCCCGGAGTTTACTCAAACTCATGTCCATCGAGTCAGTGATGTCATCCAACCATCTCATCCTTTGTCATCCCCTTTTCCTCCCACCTTCAATCTTTCCCAGCATCAGGATCATTTTAAATGAGTCAACCCTTCACATCAGGTGTCCAAAGAATTGGAGTTTCAGCTTTAGCATCAGTCCTTCCAATGAACACTCAGGACTGGTCTCCTGAGGATGGACTGGTTGGATCTCCTTGCAGTCTGAGGGACTCTCAAGAGTCTTCTCCAACACCACAGTTCAAAAGTATCAATTCTTCAGTTCTCAGCTTTCTTTATAGTCCAACTCTCACATCCATACATGACTACTGGAAAAACCATAGCCTTGACTAGATGGACCTTTGTTTGCAAACTAATGTCTCTGCTTTTGAATATGCTGTCTAGGCTGGGCATAACTTTCCTTCCAAGGAGTAAATGTCTTTAATTTCATGGGTGCAATAACCATCTGCAGTGATTTTGGAGCCCAGGAATATAAAGTCTCCCACTGTATCCCCATCTATTTGCCATGAAATGATGGGACCAGATAACATGATCTTCGTTTTCTGAATGTTGAGCTTTAAGCCAACTTTTTCACTCTCCACTTTCACTTTTATCAAGAGATTCTTTAGTTCTTCTTCACTTTCTGCCATAAGGGTGGTGTTATCTGCATATTTGAGGTTATTGATATTTCTCCCAGCAATGTTGACTCCAGCTTGTGCTTCTTCCAGCCCAGCAAATTCTCATGATGTACTGTGCAGATAAGTTAAATAAACAGGGTAACATTATACAGCCTTGACATACTCCTTTTCCTATTTGGAACCAGTCTGTTGTTCCATGTCTGGTTCTAACTGTTGCTTCTTGACCAGCATACAGATTTCTCAAGATGCAGGTCAGTTGATCTGGTATTTCCATCTCTTAAAGAGTTTTCCACAGTTTATTGTGATCCACATAGTCAAAGGCTTTGGCATAGTTGATAAAGCAGAAATAGATATTTTTCTGGAACTCTCTTGCTTTTATAATGATCCAGTAGATGTTGGCAATTTGATCTCTGGTTCCTCTGCCTTTTCTAAAACCAGCTTGAACATCTGGAAGTTCACGGTTCATGTATTGTTGAAGCCTGGCTTGGAGAATTTTGAGCATTACTTTACTAGTGTGTGAGATAAATGCAATTGTGCAGTAGTTTGAGCATTCTTTGGCATTGCCTTTCTTAGGGATTGGAATGAAAACTGATCTTTTCCAGTCCTGTAGCTACTGCTGAGTTTTCCAAATTTGCTGGCATATTTAGTGCAGCACTTTCACATGATCATCTTTGAGGATTTGAAATAGCTCAACTGGAATTCCATCACCTCTACTTGCTTTGTTCATGGTGATGGTTTCTAAGGCCCACTTGACTTCACATTCCAGGATGTCTGGCTCTAGGTGAGTGATCACACCATCATGATCATCTGGGTTATGAAGATCCATTTTTTATAGTTCCCTTGTGTATTCTTGGCACCTCTTCTTAATATCTTCTGCTTCTGTTAGGTCCAGACCATTTATGTCCTTTATCGAGCCCATCTTTGCATGTAGTGTTCCCTTGGTATCTCTAATTTTCTTGAAGAGATCTCTAGTCTTTCCCATTCTGTTGTTTTCCTCTATTTCTTTGCACTGATTACTGAGGAAGGTGTTCTTATCTCTCCTTGCTATTCTTTGGAACTCTACATTCAGATGGTTATATCTATCCTTTTCTCTTTTGCTTTTCACTTCTCTTCTTTTCACAGCTATTTGTAAGGGCTCCTCAGACAGCCTGTGTTTCTTTTTCTTGGGGATGCTCTTGCTCCCTGACTCCTATACAGTGTCACAAACCTCCATCCATATTTCATCAGGCACTCTATCTATCTGATCTAGTCCCTTAAATCTACTTATCACTTCCACTGAATAATCATAAGGGATTTGATTTAGGTCATACCTGAATGGTCTAGTGGTTTTCCCTACTTTCTTCAATTTAAATCTGAATTTGGCAATAAGGAGTTCATGATCTGAGCCACAGTCAGCCCTTGGTCTTGTTTTCATTTTTTATAGTTCCCTTGTGTATTCTTGGCACCTCTTCTTAATATCTTCTGCTTCTGTTAGGTCCAGACCATTTATGTCCTTTATCGAGCCCATCTTTGCATGTAGTGTTCCCTTGGTATCTCTAATTTTCTTGAAGAGATCTCTAGTCTTTCCCATTCTGTTGTTTTCCTCTATTTCTTTGCACTGATTACTGAGGAAGGTGTTCTTATCTCTCCTTGCTATTCTTTGGAACTCTACATTCAGATGGTTATATCTATCCTTTTCTCTTTTGCTTTTCACTTCTCTTCTTTTCACAGCTATTTGTAAGGGCTCCTCAGACAGCCTGTGTTTCTTTTTCTTGGGGATGCTCTTGCTCCCTGACTCCTATACAGTGTCACAAACCTCCATCCATATTTCATCAGGCACTCTATCTATCTGATCTAGTCCCTTAAATCTACTTATCACTTCCACTGAATAATCATAAGGGATTTGATTTAGGTCATACCTGAATGGTCTAGTGGTTTTCCCTACTTTCTTCAATTTAAATCTGAATTTGGCAATAAGGAGTTCATGATCTGAGCCACAGTCAGCCCTTGGTCTTGTTTTTGCTGACTCTATAGAGCTGCTCCATCTTTGGCTGCATAGAATATAGTCAATCTGATGTTGGTATTGACCATCTGGTGATGTCCATGTGTAGAGTCTTCTCTTGTGTTGTTGGAAGAGGGTGTTTGCTATGACCAGTGTGTTCTCTTGGAAAAACTGTATTAGCCTTCGCCCTACTTCATTCTGTACTCCAAGGCCAAGTTTGCCTGTTACACTAGGTGTTTCTTGACTTCCTACTTTTGCATTCCAGTCCCCTTTAATGAAAAGGACATATTTTTTTGGATATTAGTTCTAAAAGATCTTGTAGATCTTCATAGAACTGTTCAATTTCAGCTTTTTCAGCACTACTGGTCAGGGCATATACTTGGATTAACATGATATTAAATGGTTTGCCTTGGAAACAAACAGAGATCATTCTGTCATTTTTGAGATTGCATCCAAGTACTGCGTTTTAGACTGTTTTCTTGACTGTGATGGCTGCTCCATTCCTTCTAAGGGAATCTTGCCCACAGTAGTAGGTATAATGGTCATCTGAAGTAATTCACCCATTCCAGTCCATTTTAGTTCACTGATTCCTAAAATGTCAATGTTCACTTTTGCCATCTCCTGTTTGACCACTTCCAATTTGCCTTGATTAATGGACCTAACATTCCAGGTTCCTATGCAATATTGCTCTTTACAGCATAATCCTATAATCTGTCCTCTTTTAACCACCTTGTTCAGAAGAGAAAATTGAGGTACAGATAAGTTAAGGAACACACTCAAGGTTTAATTTAAGGACCCTGTCTAAGTAAAAATACAAAAATTATTACAAAATTTCTCAGTCTTCTCACCAGACCTTGGAAACTTAAGCTTTATTAGACTCACAGCTAATTCTCTTTGCCTCTATTTTGTGTACCATTTCACTAAGTTAAAGTTTTAGAAGAATGAGAATATTGACACTATTTACTTGGTTTATCCACAAACTTTTACCCGTATAGATAGTTAATAACTGATATTCCATGTAGTAATAGTTCAGTTCAGTTCAGTTCAGTCGCTCAGTCGTGTCCGACTCTTTGTGACCCCATGAATCACAGCACTCCAGGCCTTCCTGTTCATCACCAACTACCAGAGTTTACTCAAACTCATGTCCATCAAGTCGGTGATGCCATCCAACCATCTCATCCTTGTCGTCCCCTTCTCCTCCTGCCCCCAATCCCTCCCAGCATCAGGGTCTTTTCCAGTGAGTCAACTCTTCACATGAGGTGGTCAAAATATTGGAGTTTCAGCTTCAGCATCAGTCCTTCCAATGAACACCCAGAACTGATCTCCTTTAGAATGGACTGGTTGGATCTCCTTGCAGTCCAAGGGACTCTCAAGAGTCTTCTTCAACACCACAGTTCAAAAGCATCAATTCTTCAGTGCTCAGCTTTATTCACAGTCCAACTCTCACATGACCATACATGACCACTGGAAAGACCATAGCCTTAAATAGATGGACCTTTGTTGGCAAAGTAGTATCTGTGCTTTTAATATACTTTCTAGGTTGGTCATAACTTTCCTTCCAAGGAGTAAGCATCTTTTAATTTCATGGCTGCAGTCACTTTTTATGGTGATTTTGGAGCCCCCCAAAATAAAATCTGACACTGTTAAATCTGACACTGTTTCCACTATTTCCCCATGTATTTCCCATGAAGTGATGGGACCAGATGCCATGATCTTAGTTTTTTGAATGTTGAGCTTTAAGCCAACTTTTTCACTCTCCTCTCACTATCATCAAGAGGGTTTTGCGTTCCTCTTCACTTTCTGCCATAAGGGTTGTGTCATCTGCATATCTGAGGTTATTGGTATTTCTCCCAGCAATCTTGATTCCAGTTTGTGCTTCTTTCAGCCCAGCATTTCTCATGATGTACTCTGCATATAAGTAGTAATAGTTAATGTATATTATTTCATTTCATAATTAAGAAAACTAATATCCACTTAATAGCAACTACTAGAAATTATCCCTTGTTCCTAGAAGGAAATAAAAACTTATAGTGTTTTGTTTTGCTTTGTTTTATTTAGATTGCAAAAGGTTTAAGTGGAAAGATGTGTGTAGAGAATGTCTAGTAAAGACCCCTCAAGTTTGGAATAAAAGAAGCCTCAAGAGGAAGAGGTGTAAGGGAACTATTTAAGAACTTGGTCTTGAAATCTATCCATATGGATTGTAGAATCATAGAGCAAAATGTCACCAAGTTTTCTCATCTATAAAATGGTTATGATAAATGCTTACATTAAAGAAAAGTAGCAACTGAATGAGATACTAAGTGAAGAACTCTTACCATAACTTCCGGTAGATACAATTAACAGCAGAGGTAGAAGTTAATAGTAGTTGTTGCAGTTGACATGTCTTGTTCAAAATCATGCATGTGTGCTGGCTAGGATCAAGATCTCTTGGTTTCTGATCAAAGGACGTTTTCCAACCCTCTATACCATCTCATCCCCCAAATCCAGGTATTTCTAGGAGAAAGGAGTGGGAAATGGGAACAAAATGTCTAGTCTTTGGTGAATAGCTAAGCATTTTAAGAGTGGGTTTATATAACTTAATGAGGTGTTACCATTATTTAGCAAGGATGTTGGTAGAAATTTGGTTCCCATATAGTCCTAGCAGTTCTTGGGAACTAGAACTTATTGGTCCCAGATGGAGAAACTTTCTTCTATGGAAAATGTTATATTCAGGACCCTAGACTTCCCTCTGTTTTTCTTTCAGTCTCACTACTAAATCCACATGTCAGTAACGTGGAGTTAGAAAACTAACAGTAACACCTGGTTAGAAAAGTTATCAGTAAGTTCTTATTAGAGTTTTGACCCTGCAGATCTTTGGGCAAATCCCCACCAGGCACTGGACTTTAACTGGGTACTTAGACATCAACTGTGTTATTTTCATTAGTGGCCTCTCTAAAAGGACTGAAACACATGATCTCTTGGGCATTTTTCTCATTGACCCAAACAGGTTACATTTAGTGATGGCACATTGACAGTTAACCTCTTTAAGCCTAATATTCTTCACCTTTAAATGGAAAATATTTTCTTACGTTTGAGAGACTTGTTCACATTTAACCAAATAGAGTAGTGTCCGACACATGAGAGGTTTAAATAAACGCTAATCTTTATTTTTATTAGTTTGCCCTCTTACATAGCATTTGGGGTGAGTAGATGCTTTTCAAAATATCAGTTTCTATAATATAATGTTTATATTTTTTAAATATAAAATTGTTTGAGGAATGTTTGAACAAAGTGGAACAGACTTCTTTGCTATAGGATTTCTCAGAGTATTTGTGCTTATATGTATTAGGAAATGTCAAGAGGGTAGGAAGTACAACATGCTAGGTTTCCTAACTCGATTGCTAGAAAAAATCTACACATGACTTTGCCTGTGTTTTGTAGGAGACAGTTCGGGAAATGCACCGCCTTATCCAGAATAATCTTTAGGAACAGAGCGTGAGCCCTGAGCTTGCAGATCATACCTCTGACTCTTCATGGGGATTCTTCAAAGTTAAGCAGCAACTTTGACAGGATGAGTGGCTTATACAGAAATGATGGATGCGTCAGGAGTTTGTATTTAATGGTCACAATAAGCTTCAGTTTTGGAGAAATGGTGTTAATTTCACAGAAGTGTATTTCTTCATTCTCATGTCCTCAGTAAAAAAATCCTGTGACAGGAAAGCTTTAATTGAACAGCAGATTGGGGCTCCCTTTTCCAGTGTCCAGTGTTGTTACAAGGAAGAGACTTCCCAGCCAGGGCTGCATCTCCCAGCCACTTGCCTCTATATGTGGCCACGTGACCAGTTTTATCAATGAAATGAGGGCAGAAATGATGTGCACCATTCTAGGCCATAACTTTCAATCAGTGGCTGTGCCTCCTTCAGGTTTTCTTCTCTTTCCATTGCATGGATAAGAAGGTGAGATAGCTCCTGTAGCACCAAAGGGAAGCCAGGGTCTCTGGACCGTCACCGAGAAGAAAGCTGTGTGCTAAGCAGCAAACCGGATTGAACTCTACTATGATAAGATACTGATATTTTGGAATGCTTGTTATGGCAGCTGATATTCCTTAACTAACATGATCTCATCCTCTTTTTCTTTTTGCCAGAAATATTTTCTCCCTTAAAAGAGTTCTATTATTCATTAGCTGAGGGTTTAGTCCTGTGTGAGACAAGAGGTTATAGGAAGGGGAAATAGAGATGGTCAAGACATAATACTTCTTCTTGGAGAAGCCTACAGTCTAGTTAGACAGTGATCCAGAACACATATACGTGAAAGGTAGGCCTCCCTGAGATCCTGCAGCTTGTTCCAGTCTTTGAGGTTTTTGTGCTCTGCAGAGCAGCTTCTTGGAGATATGACAACTTTGATTGACTGTGCTTGGGACAAGATGAATGTGGAACAACTAATGTGCAGGCCAGGGTTTGTAATTCCCTCCAGATCTAGCCTATCAGCCCGCCATCTGGTGCTGAAAAGTCTCTAGGTAGCTGGTGGCTGCAGTGATGGTTTTTAGTTCTAGCTGAGTAATTCTTTTTTTTTTAGTGAATGAATGGATGGATGGATGTTTCCACCTTTATTGATGTATAATTGACACAAAATTATAAGGTATTTAAAGTCTGTATATTGTCGTGATTTGATATATATACTGAGAAAGGATTCTCTCTCCATCAAGTTAATGAACACATCCATCATCTCACATATTTACTTTTTTTTTACTTTTTTTTTTTTTGGTGATAACATTTAAGTTCTACTCTATAAATTTCAATTATATAATACAATGTGATCAACTATATTTATCATGTTACAGTTAGATCCCTAGCTAAGTAATTCTTACTTGTGGGTAAAGGTTTCTGAGTTTCAGCTAATACTTTTTTTTCTACTTGTTGGTTTCATGTATTCATTCTTTCAGCAAATCTATAGTATGTACACTATACCTAGGGCAAGGAAAATTCCAATCTTTCTCTCCTGGAGCTCACAGATTAAGATCCACCCACAATCTCAGCAAATGTAACAAAGGCTGTAATAAAGACAGAAGAACTCTGCTTAGTGAGATCAAAGGAAAGAGTGATGAACTTAGCCAGAGGGAGGCAAGGAGGAAGCCCATAGAATGTGTTACTGAGGAGAGTTCTAAAGCAGAAATAGGAATTTTTCAGATAAGCTGGGGAGTTGTGATTGAAAGTGTGCTCTAATGTGTATCACCAGGAAAGTCAAGGAATTGAGAAGAGGTTGAATGTTGGAGAAGGCAAGAAGCTCCATGTGGATGGTATTGAAAACACCTGAACCTGTAAGTGTCACAAAGATGGTGCTCAGTAAATATTTGTGTAATGCATAAATAGCCCAGAAAGGAGGCTGGTATTTATTCTATAAAGGGTTAGATGCCATCAAAAGTTTTAAAGTAGATGACTCATATAAAAAAAGAACAGCAGAAGATGAATTTCTAAGAAGCATATCACTTGATTATGAGATAGTCCCTTGGAAAACTAAAGCTGCAATATAGATTTTCATTATGGGCAATAGAGATGAGGGGTTTATAATGCTGTGCCTTTGAAATCTTAACTATGACATTATTTGCTACTACCTTGCAATATCAGGAAAAAGAACAGGCCCTAAGGCAAGCATTGAAAAGCACAGAAAGTAAGACTTGGTTGATGAGTTGCTTATTGAGAACATATGTGAATGGAAAATGGGATGTTGAAAACATTCCTACATAAACTGAAGGTTGTTTATCCTATAGTACAATCAATCCCTATTATGCTAGTATAAATAAAATCTTCCTTCAGAGAATCAGAGATGCTATGAAACTTTGTTTGCATTCTCATCCACAGATGATGCTAAAAAAAATAATGGCAGTGAAATCATTTGGAGGTTGCAGACAAGGATGGAAAACTTATTTGAATTCAAAACAAAAGCATCATTTTGAATTGGAAAGGAACTATATGTCATACAGGTTAATATATTTTCAAAGCAAGGAACGGAAAATGCCAAAATATCAGTACCTCTTTACAGTTATGTTGAACCCAAAGAAGATGATTGTTATTTCTAAATGGCACTACTGCCCACAGTTATGTTAGTAGGAAGTATAAGGTCCCTCTGGAAGCAATGAACTTCACCTTCTACCAGGTTTAGCACAATAGAGTCTTGAAAAATGTCCTGTGCCAGATATTTTAACTAGCATGAAAACACTCCAGTTTGATGATGTTTAAAAATTCACATAGCAGTTTAGCTAAGAAATAATCTCTTATCATCTCCATTTTCTTTCTTTTATGGGGTGTTTGACAGAACCCCTTCTGACCATAAATAAGCCGAGCTAGAGGGGAGATAATCTGAGGACCATTACCTGTGTTTTTCCCCCGGAAAGAAGGTATGGAAGGAGCCCAGAATTGCTCATTTGCATTTTACCTGCCAGCCTACAATGATCCCACCCAAAGTTCATCTTTTCTAATGCTCTCTGAATTTGTAGGGGAGTCTTTTCAGGGGCTGCCTTGACATAACTCTTACTCTAACGGGTGAGGAGAGTACAGGAGAATTCTCACTGATAAATTCTCACTGATATGGTCTACCGTCGCATTCACCAGTTTGTTTCTATTGGTAGGCTAAGAGAATATCTTTGGGGTGTTAGTTTTTGTGACCTCGTGTACTAGACATAGTGGGTTGGCCAAGAAAAGTTCATTTGGGTTTTTCCATATAGCTTATGGGAAACCCTAAATGAAGTTTTTGGACACCCCAATGGTGTGCCTGCTCTTGTGCTTTCTTTCTGTTCTGGGAGGTTGACAGACATGGATAACATCAGTAGGCTCCCCTCCCGGTGCTTGGCTAGATCCCTTCGTCATGTCGCAGCTCCTGCCACGTGACTGTCTGTCGCCTGGTGTAGGTGAATGCTTACTGCTCTCACTCGTCGGGCCTGGAGTAGTGATAATGCCCCATTGTTACTCTCCCTGTCATTTCCAGATACCCTTCCTACATTTGCCAATTCAGATATTTCATCTATTTTCTATCTGGTTTCTACTCGAGTTAATATCAGCTTCACTCAGTTGACTCAGCAGGTGCCACCACAGGTACTTGTTATTTTTCAGTGCACCAACTTCCCAACATTTTATAATTTGTCAGAAAGAAGAAATTATCTTGTGTACCTTTAATCCCAGGCCTGCCTGGTGGCTTGGATGGCAAAGAATCTGGCTGCAGTGCAGGAAACCTAGGTTCAATTCCTGGGTTGGGAAGATCCCCTGGAGAAGAGAATGGCAACCCAATCCAGTATTCTTGCATGGAGAATTCCATGGACAAAGGAGGCTGGTGGGCTATAGTCCATGGGGTCACAAAGAGTTGTACACGACTGATCATTTATCACTCACTCACTCACCTTTAATCCCACATAGCAACCTAGCATGGAGTATGGTGTACAGCAGGTGCTCAGTAAGTATTGGTTCAATGAGTGACTAACATGTTAATTGACAATTTAGAGTTTCAAATTTTCAGACTGAGTATAACAGGTGAATGAATGGATAAAGAAATTGTAGTGTATATACACATGCACACATGATGGAATGCTATTCAGCTGTGGAAAATAATTAAAGCTTGCCATTTGTGACAACAGGGATACACCTTGAGGGCATTATACTAAGTTAAGTAAGTCAGAGAGAGAAACGTAAATAGTGTATGATCTCTCTTTTATATGGAATCTAAAAAAACCCAAAAAACAAAAAATTAAGCTCATAGATGCACAGAACAGATTGGTTGTTGCCAGAGGTGAGGGATCAGGGGTGGGGAAAATGTATGAACTGTTGTTCTTATTTTGAATAGATTGAACAGCAATACAAAAAAAAAAAAAAAAGGATGGAATACCTCCAAAGATGCTAGAACATTTTTCAGGTGATTTAAAAATCTTCCAAACTTCAAAATTACTTAGATCAAGAGAGCACATGTTGCAAATAATTTTTTCAAGTCATGTCTTAAGTTCTGTATATTAGAAAGTTGGATGAGTTAGCAATTATTTTTATCTTAACTGCTTTTGCATGCTCTTGGGGGGGAGGGAAGGGGGGGGGGAAAAATGTATAAACTGTTGTTTTTATTTTAAAAAAATAAAAAAAAAAAAAAAAAAAAAAAAAAAAAAAAAAGGATGGAATACCTCCAAAGATGCTAGAACATTTTTCAGGTGATTTAAAAATCTTCCAAACTTCAAAATTACTTAGATCAAGAGAGCACATGTTGCAAATAATTTTTTCAAGTCATGTCTTAAGTTCTGTATATTAGAAAGTTGGATGAGTTAGCAATTATTTTTATCTTAACTGCTTTTGCATGCTCTTATCAAAAGAGACTTTCTTATCTCTGGGTTTCAGGGTAGATCATTATGAGGAGAATACTTTTCAAGAGCCAGGATAATTATAGTTACTGTTTTTTGAGTTCCTACTACTTTCCAGGCATTTTACAAGCATTATCTGACTTAATTTAATAATAATATATCTTGTCACCATTGGCCCCACTTACGAAATAAGAGCTAAGGGTTAGAGAAAGTAGTTATCAAATATATGTAGAGGGATATCTAGTTTCTATCAAGGAATTACACTTGAATTGCAGTGTGAACAGGGGAAGGCACGATTCTAATGCTTGGTCAAGAGGAAGGGGAACGGCCTCCTCTGGGTAGGGGGGTTGGTAGAGAGTCAGGAGAGGAGTAGAGATTTCTGAGTAGTGGAGACCTGTTTCCCACTTGCTGCAGTTTCCAAATCAGGATGTGACAGTCCTGTGAAGGCTGATACTGGTTTCTAGAGCAACAGTAATTCTACCAAAAAGGATATTGCAAAACGGTGGCTTCACTGAAAGTTTGTACCCTTTGACTAGCATTTACCCATTTCTTCCACCTCCTACTGTAGTTAATAATACTGTAGCATATACATGAAATTTGCTTGAAGAGTAGATCTTGTGTCTTCACCACACATGCATACACACATGTACAAAAGTGGTAAAGCAAATAAAGTGGTTTTAATCCATGGTCCTTTAGAATTGCTCAGATGTGACCAATTGTATTGGGTTTTGTCTGATCTAGTTTGGGCTTAGCTGGGAGCTCCACTGACTACGGGTATCCAGGTTGGTTGATGGGCTCAGCTTCAGTTGGCTGGTACAGCTCTGCCCCACATGGCTCTTCACATTCTTAGGACCTGCGTTCAAACTGAGAACGTTCTCCTCACAGCAACACTGGAGGCACAAGGAAACAAGTGGAAACATACAAGTCGTCTTCTTAAGGTGTAGGCTTGGAATTGACACAGTCATTCCTCCTTCCTTGAATTGGCCCAAGCAATTTGTATGTCTCAGTCAACATCAAGAGCTGGAGAAATATATACCTTTAGTAACACAAAACTGGAAAGTCAAGTGTCAAAGGACATGAATCCTGGAAGGAGTGGAGAATTGGGGGAAATCATGCAATCCACCACAGCTGAACTGTGGTTTGCAGTTTCCTGATTTCATATGCTGACTAGAGTTTGGTTGGTTTGTATATCTGTTGTCTTATTTCTGTGGCATTAATTTTTCATGGCCTTGAGAGCAACAGGATGGGTTTGTGTGGTCAAGTCCACAGTCAAGAAAGGGCACACAGGAAGGGGCATGTCTGAGCCAGCCCAGTCAGACCATCATGAGCCTTCACCTGTGCACCATTTGCAAATTTAGCAAAAAGACATCTTCTGTTTTCCAACATAAGGCATTCTTGTCATTTTGGAGAACAGTGGTCTAACTATATATTTTTTGTTTGTTTGTATATCATATAACTAGTGATATTTAAAACTATGTTATACCAAATCATGGAGTTATTTTGAGTCATTTTGGAATTGAAATATTCATACATGAACTCTACAGAAAGCTGGTCACTTCAGATGTGGGGCATGGAGAAAGGCATTTTGAGAGGAAATCATATGTGAATAAACTTGAAACTAGAAATGAACTGGCTTAATATCACCTGTGTTTTAGGTATTGTACAAAGAAAGAGGAGCATTCTATAGTTTTACCGCCGTGAGATTCCTCTGGTCTCCATCCCTGCCTTTCCTATTCATGGCAAGCTCACATGAGAGCTTGTGCTCATTAACACTGTGTCCCCTACTGAGTCTCTCCTCCCAGGGTAGCTTGCTCCCTCCCATGAGGACTGCAGGTGTGTCAAAGACTGAGGATCTAGATCCTGAGCCTTTCCTAGGGAGCAGCAACTGACCTTTCCTACTTAATATCTTCTTACCAGAAGTTTCCTGTCTGCAAGCCCTCCTATATTCACTATATTATTTGCATACTAATGTTTGCATGCTATTTATATGCATATATAATCTAAACTAATATGGGCGTGTTTTCAATAACTAGTTACAAATTTTTTTTGACCTGTGATTGTTTATTCTGTTTACTGCCTCCCTCATTTTTTTTTAGGTTTAAATAGATTTCAAGTATAGTAATGCTGATTTGTAAAACAGCATGGGAATTTCTGGCTTATTTTGATGGGATAAATTGAACAAAATGTTTGGAATTTTGACTTTATTTTAAAATCCAGGAAGAAGTTTGCAGTGCCTTTTGTACAAAATGCTTGGCATTATTTTGTAATCAGCAGCGAGGCTCTGTACATTCCCTTGCCCATCCCAAGCCAATTATTTGTGGTATTTTTCTAGCAGTGATAAAATAGAGCCAGGGCATAAAATGTCACAAGGAATGCTAAAAAAGAATGAAAAGTAACCCTTAAATATTGCATATTGCCTATTCTTAGCAGCATTGAGTGATGTTGACCTTTGATAGGAAAGTGTGTGTGTGTGCTCATTACTTCAAATAGACTATAAGTTCAACTTGCAAAGACTGATAACAAAATTATAACTGTCCAATAGAAATTATCTGAAATTCATGCAGCTAGATCAAAACCCTCCCCTAGTTCCAAATGAGCAGTAACTGGAATGAATTACATTATGGAGCCTTCCCAACTGCAGCTTAAATCATTTAAGACTTGTTTGGTATGGCACCTGCTGCTCACTTATTTTTAGGAGAGAAAATGTACATTCTTGAACATAAGGGCTTGAAGGATTTTTATACCCAAGGAAAAGCCTAAATGTGCCAAAATTTTGGAAGCTGAATTTTTAGAAAGGCAGCTTAATTTGCTGCTCTTGCAGGAGGTTTAAGGGGCTGAGATCACAGTGAAAGAGCTCACAGCACCATGACCCCTCTGTGTCCTTACTGTAGGAACTTTAGTGGGAGGCCGTTGTGAAGGCTGCTTCCAGGTTTTGATCACATGAGCCACAGACTTCATTACAGTAGGCAGAAGGATGAGCTTAAGGAGAGAAGGATAGAAACTGGAATTCCAAATATTTGCTTAGTTTTCAAGGGAGCTTTATTCCTCTGATGTTTCAGGGTGAACTTTACATTTCAGAAATGAGAAACCCTGACCTAATTACTTTCTAAGCTCACTGGAACTGTTGTACCTTATGTAACACTGATGCCTTTACAAAAATAAGGGTCAGAGGAGAGAGCTGATGCTGCATCTACATGTGAGAGGTTAAGAGGGAAATGAGGGCACACATCTGTGTCATCCATGTCAGCCCTGAGAGAGCTTTGGTACATACCTGTGATGTCTGGTAAAATCACTAATAGCCATGTAAAACTTAAGTAACAAAATTAAATGTAATTATAGCATAAAATATAATTAAATATAAAAACCTAAATGTAAGACTGGAAACAATAAAACTCATAGAAGAAAACTTAGGCAAAAATACTTTGACATGAATTGTACCATGTTTTTGAATCTGCCTCCTAAGGCAGAGGAAAGTAAAAATAAATGAATGGGACCTAGTTCTAATTAAAAGCTTTTGCATACCAAAGAAAACCAACTGAATGTTCAAAAACACTTAAAAATGATGTGACTTAATAAGGGGTTAATATACAAAATATATAAACAGCTTGTATAACTCAGTATCAAAAAAACAACCTGATGAAAAAATGGGGAGAACATCTAAATAGACCTTTTTTCAAAGAAGATCCATAGATGAGCATTAGGCACGTGGAAAGATCTCAGCATTGTTAATCTTCAGAGAAATGCAGATTGAAACCACTATGAGGTATCACTGTACCCCTGTCAGAATATCTATCATCAAAAAGTCTACGGATAAATGTTGGTGAAGATGTGGAGAAAAGGGGGCCCTAGTATGCTGCTGATGGGAATGTAAGTTGCTGCAGCCACTGGAAAACAGTATGGAGGTTCCTCAAAAATACTAAAAACAGGACTACCATATAATCCGGCAATTCCACTCCTAGAAATATATTAGAAAAACATGAAAACACTAATAAAAAAGATATATGCATCTCAATGTTCCTAGAAGCATTGTTTACAGCAGTCAAGATATGGAAGCAATCTATGTGTCCATCAGTATATAGATGGATAAAGAAATATGGTTTATATATATAGAATGGAATATTACTCAGCCATAAAAATGAAATTATGCCATTTGCAACAGCATGGGTGGACCTGGAGGATGTTATACTTAGTGAAATAATTCAGAGAAAAACACTGTATGTTATCACTCATATGTGGAATCTAAAACCTGAAACAAACGGATGTAACAAAGCAGAAATAGACTCTCAGATATAGAGAGCAAACTAGTGATTTCCACTGGGATGATGCATGGTGGGAGGAGCAAGACAGGGGTAGGGGATTAAGAAGTAAAAAATATCATGTATAAAATAAATAAGCTACAAGGATATCTTGTACAGCACAGATAGCCAATATTTTGCAATAACTCTAAATGAGGTATGATATATAAAAATATTGAATCATTGTTATACACCTGAAACTAATGTAAGTGTATAAATCAACTGTACTTCAACTGGAAGAAAGAAAAGTAAATATAATTAAGCTTTCAATTCCTCAGTCACACAAACCATTAGGCACATATGGCCATTTACTGGACACTGAAATTGGAATGTTTTCATTATAACAGAAAGTTCTTAGGACAGCAGTGGTAGACTTTTCCCCTATAAGAAAGAACTTACTCTTAAAAAAAAGTTTTGGGCAGAGTTTTTAAAAATTCTCAAATTAGAAAAAATGAATTAAAACCCATGTGTTTACATAATCTAATTTCTTCTAGTTTAGTTGATATGTATTGAAGTTTTGTTTGAAGTTTTTGGTACTTTCCTTTTACACATCAAGTGATATTCCTGTTGTCCTGCACCACTGAGTTTTTATCCAAGTCTTCTGCACAATCTACTGTGTGAGCTGAGTTTATTCTTACTTCCTTCTTACACTGATGGTAACTCTACATAGAAAACCCTTTTCTTTTCTTCCCCACTTAGCTCAAACCCATCCCCCTTGGAAAGCCTCATTTATGTCCCATCTCCCTGTGAAAACTCTTCAGAACACTGCAACTCATCTAATTACTTTCTGTTCTAATAATTTGCTACTTTTTTTTTGTATTATACTTTTTCTCATGTGCTGATTTTCTTTTCTTAATTAGAATGTAATGTCTTTGAAAACTGGGACCCTGTCTTATATTCTGCTCATCAAATACAACCTTTGCACTCATCCTGAACTCCATAAAATTTAGGAATCTTAACATAACTTTTAATCTAGGCATATTCCAGTTTTGTCAATTGTCCCAACAATGTGGGCTTTTTAGCAGCAATTTTGTTTTCCTTTAAGATCTAGTTCAGAATTGTGTATTACATTTAGTTCGCATGGCTTTTGGATCTTCTTTGTTGTTCAGTCACCATGTCACGTCTGACTCTTTGTGACCCTATGGACTGTAGCATGGCAGGCTTCCCTATCCTTCACTGTCTCCCGGAGTTTGCTCAGACTCATGTCCGTTGGGCTTCCCAGGTGGTGCTAGTGGTAAAGATCCTGCCTGCCAACATAGCAGACATGAGATACGGATTCAGTCCTGGGGTTGGGAAGATTCCCCTGGAGAAGGGAATGGCAACCCACTCCAGTATTCTTTCCTGGAGAATTCCGTGGACAGAGGTGCATGGTGGGCTACAGTCCATGGGTTTGCAAAGAGTCCAACATGACATGACTGAAGTGACTTAGCATGCACACGTGTGTCTGTTAAATCAGTGATGCCATGCAACCACCTAATTTTCAGTTGCCCTCTTCTCCTTCTGCCCTTCTTTACTGTGGGACAATTCCTCAGTTTCTCATTGTCTTTCATTCCACTGGCATTTTTGATAAAAATACAGGCTTTTTATTACCTTAGCCTAATTGCCTAATTTTTTCCACTGTACTGTTACTATCTTTTTCCTTTTGTAGTCAAAAAGTAATTGTTGATGGGCTATATTGAGATGTAATATCCTTTTCCCTGTCAAACTTTTCTGTTACCCAAATTTAGCATCTATTGAGGATTCTTGCCTGTATCAGTTTTTACAATGCTATTTGCAAAACGCTGATTTTCTAAATGCACCCCCTTTACTCTATTTTCATATCAGTATTACATGAAATTTGTTAGTCTGTGTTTGTTTATAGTATAAATAATGGATTCTATTTTATTTAATAGTTTGTAACTTATTACTGTCCTCTACTTTAGTGATTACATTTCCTAAATTTGGTCAGTTGGCCTTCCTTCAAGCTGATTCCTATGTCTTTGTGACATATCCATACTTCTTTTTTCAGTTCTTATTTTCAGGCTCGAAAATAGGATTCAGGCTCATCTAATACTTTCTTGCCCCAGCCTTGGAATGAGCCATTTCTCCAAGGAAGAATGGAGAATGGTATATATTAAACTCTTACTCTCAGCACTGTTAAATTTCCCTAGTTATGTCTTGATTGAAAGGACCTTCTCTAGTAAATCCTCAGAAAATGGTTCTAAAAAGAGCATTCCTTGAATTCTTTGATATTTAAAATTATCTTTCTGTTGCTTTGATACTGGAAAGATTACTTAGCTGAATATGAAATCTTTGCCTCCTAGTTTTTTCCCTTGAGTTTCTTACTGTTAATTCTTATCTTTCTTTGTGTGTTTCTCTTGAGAAATTTGATGCCTGTGTGAATTTGTTACCCATATAATAACTAGTTCTTTTAGCCTGAAAGTCCTGAGAAATTTTTGTCTTTAAAGTCTTCTTCTCTATTAGACTCTATCTCAGAACCGATCATTTCACACCAGTTTGCCCCAGTGTACGTAGTGGATACTTTCAATATGTAGATTTTCTTTTTGTCTCTCTCTGGAAACATTGCTCAGATACATATACAGTGTTTCTTTTAGTTTACTGAAGTTGTACCTATATTGGATTTTCTTTTCCTTCTTTCTCAACAATTTTCTTTCTGAGCCTTTAACTTTTTTCCTTTCTGTTCTTTTTAGTTGTTTCCTTGTTTTTGTTCATTGTCCCTTATAATCATTTAGATAACCTTGTAATTTTTTTTGAGACTTTTTCTTTTATTTTTTCTGGAGTTCATTGCATGTCTTTATTTTCACTTTTATTTCTTAAATTTTTGAATTCCTGAGTTTGAATAGTTTTATATCTCCAAATGATTATTTGAGGAAGTTTACATTTGGAGCATTGATTTATACTTTTTATCTCTTGATTATCTTTCTTGAGGGAGCTAATCATCAGCTGAAATGTTTTAAGTCTCATTTTTTTGTTTTCTATTTCTCATGGCTTTATATAGAGTTAGCCTGAAAAGTTTGTTGTTATTGTTCATTTGTTTTGTTTTTCTCTTTTCTATTCCAGGATATTCCAGAGTTCATCACTGAAGTGTACCCAGTACTCATGCCAGAATATTGAAGTACAATTTCCTTACTGAATAATCTTTTTATTGATGAAGGTATTGGAGGAGGGATTGATATGAATCATGTTTCTCTTTCTCTTACTCCTCTCTTTCTCTTTTTCCTGTAGATTCCTTAACTTTCTTCCTTCTTATTTCTTTGTCACTTTAATGCCACATCAATAAAGTTTCACTCCTTCATTTATTATCTTCCCCCAAAATACTTTGCAGAGACATCAGTGGAATCTCTGGTTTCACTCATTTTCAAACCTCTTTTCTATTGATGTTACTATAAACTACTAAGCCCCAGACCTATGTCCAGTGTTTAAGCATTCAGTATGCAGTCTCTCCCTGGGAGTTATTTTTATCTGGCTTTTGTGTAAGTCTTATATGCTCCTCTTGTCTTTTCCCTGGAGACTCCTAAGGCAACAAATGCCTCACTTTCTGAACCTACAAGCTTGTGATAGTGAAAGCTCCAGTTGGAATTTGTTGATTGCTTTTCTGCTACTCATGGGGGTTTCCCTTGTAGCTCAGCTAGTAAAGAATCTGCCTTCAATGCAGGAGACCTGGGTTAAGTAGGTAATTTGAAATTTGTGCTATTATATTTCTCCAAGTAATTCTTTTTTTTTCCCCTTTTTGTCCCTTTTATTTTATTTTATATATTTTTTTAATTTTTATTTATTTTTTAAAATGCTTATTCCATTTCACAGTACTGTATTGGTTCTGCCATACATTGACATGAATCAGCCACAGGTGTGGACGATCTCTCCATGTTAAAGCCCCCTCCCACCTCCCTTCCCTGCCCATCCCCCCGGTTCATCCCATACACCGGCCCCAAGCATCCTGTATCCTGTATTGAACATAGACTGGTGCTTCATCTCCCATATGATTGTATACATGTTTCGTTGTCATTCTCCCAGATCTTCCCACCCTCTCCCTCTCCCTCTGAAGCCAA
>SJYC01077466.1:0-29733 GCA_006408675.1 Madoqua kirkii | reverse complement strand
ACAATGAATCCTTGAATACTTTTCACATAGATTCTTCAATTGTTTAGATTTTTGGGATATGTTTTTGCTTTAGTGCTTTTAATATATCTATCTTTATTACTGCTTTTTAAAATAATTGTCTGAACTGTTTGAAATTAAGCTATAGCCATCTTGACCTTTTACCACTGACTATATCAACACAGATATTTGAAGAACAAAGATATGTTCTTATATTATATGATTATCAAGTGCAGGGAATTTAAAATTGATAATTATTCAGATTTCACCAGTTATCCCAAATATATTTTATAGTATTTATTTCTCTCTTTCTTTCTTTTTTTCCTCATCTGTTCTATCTACAATTTTTCCTATTTTGTTCTTTTTTCCCCTTTCCAGCATCCTTCATTCTCCTTCCTCCCCCTTTCTCTCACTCTCTCTCTTTCTCTGTCTGTCCCTTTCCTATCCAGGATCTAGTCTAGGGCTGTACATTTAGTTGGCATGCCTTGCTATGTGCTTTGAACATTCCTAGTTTTAAGTTTTGTCACTCAGTCATATCTGACTTTTTGTGAACCCATGGACTGTAGCCTGCCAGGCTCCTCTGTCCATGGGGATCCTCCAGGCAAGAATACTAGAATGGATTGCAATTTCCTCCTCTAGGGGATCTTCCCAACCCAGGAATCAAACCCAGGTCTCCTGCATTGCAGGCAAATTCTTACCCTCTGAGTCACCAAGGAAGCCCTCAAATATTTACTTTCTCTCCCCACCAAGCCAGTTATCCTCCCATCCTTCCTTCCTAGAGAAGATCTACTTTTCCTACCTGTTTCTTAAAGAAGCTGCATCCTGTTACTTGCAGACATTTAGAAACCATCAGAGACAACATGCATCAAAAATTCAAACTTAGTTTTTTTCTTTACTTTTGCATTGGAAAACTTTCTAACCTCTATTATAGATCAAATCTGATTACTTTTCCCCAAAAAGCTATGTAAGATCAACAAAGCCAAAACCAGAGGAGTACAATTTGAAGACCAAGTATGCTACTGAGTAGGAGTGTTTCAGGGTACATGATTCTGTGAGTGAATACATGTAACACTTTTTAATAAAAGGAATCATCAAATCAGCACATCTTGGTCTCAAATATAATTGTATTTGAGACAACATTATCTTCTAATTTAGAAGCAGTTAGGACAGAAGCAAAAAAAAATTATAAAAGTGAAAAACAAGGCCATTTCAGTAAACTAGAACACATACTCAAAGCTCATTCAAAGCATTGTTTATGTTTAAAACTCTTGAATTATGATGGGCACAATGCAAGGAATAGACAAGCAATTTTCCATCGACCTCCCTTGTAGGGAACAGCATTTTCAATTCATATAAAATTATTTGATGCCATAATTATATTTTCTATTGCTTTACAATGCAATTTAGGTAGTTTTATTTTTAAAAAATTCATTTCCAATAGTTGGTTGAATATTTTAACACTTTAATTTTAAGGTTCTGTTCTCTCCACCCCCAATCTTCATGTCAAATATTTAATGATCTATAAATATTTAGAAAGTTCTAATGTAGCATACTATTAAAAGCAAACCTATAAGGAAGTCTGGTAGTATTTGAATAATCTCTCTTAACTTATCTCTTTGTAAATTTGGATATATAAATATTGAATTTTCTTAAATGGAGTTTTGGCCTCACCCATCATTTTATTACATTTTCCCACCCCTTTTACAATCTGGTAGGGAGTACAAATTCTGTTACTCACTGGATAGATTACTGGAGAGGAAGTGTTGACTGATTACTGGCAGATTAATAGGAAGAGGAGGTCTTTTGTAGAAATAGTATCAGGGAATTTTATATAGTAATGAATAATACTTAGACCCACTCCACCCAGTTGAGTGCTCCTGAGTTGTCATATTTGTCTTCCAGTTAAGGTTAGTGGAGTACATCATGAGAAACACTGGGCTGGATGAAGCACAAGCTGGAATCAAGATTGCTGGGAGAAATATCAATAAGCTCAGGTAAGATGATGACACCACCGTTATGGCAGAAAGTGAAGAAACTAAAGAGCCTCTTGATGAAAGTGAAAGAGGAGAGTGAAAAAGTTGTCTTAAAGCTCAACATTCAGAAAACTAAGATCATGGCATCTGGTCCCATCATGGCAAATAGATGGAGAAGCATTGGAAACAGTGGCAGACTTTATTTTTGGGGGGCTCCAAAATCACTGCAGATGGTGACTGTAGCCATGAAATTAAAAGATGCTTGCTCCTTGGAAGAAAAGTTATGACCAAGTTAGACAGCATATTAAAAAGCAGAGAGCATTACTTTGCCAACAAAGGTCTGTCTAGACAAAGCTATGGTTTTCCCAGTGGTCATGTATAGATGTGAGAGTTGGACTATAAAGAAAGCTGAACACTGAAGAATTGATGCTTTTGAACTGTGGTGTTGGAGAAGACTCTTGAGAGTCCCTTGGACTGCAAGGAGATCCAAAGAGTCCATCCTAAAGGAAACGAGTCCTGAATATTCATTGGAAGGACTGATACTGAAGCTGAAATGCCAATACTTTGGCCACCTCATATGAAGAACTGACTCATTGGAAAAGACCCTGATGATGGGAAAGATTGAGGGCAGGAGAAGAAGGGGACGACAGAGGATGAGATGGTTGGATGGCATCGCTGACTCAATGGACATGAGTTTGAGTAAACTGCAGGAATTGGTGATAGACAGGGAGGCCTGGCGTGCTGTAGTCTCTGGGGTTGCAAAGAGTTCAACACAACTGAGCTACTGAATTGAACTTGGGTTAGAGCATTTGTGTTCCTGTGGAGGCAGTGGGGTCCACAGGAAAAAGTGACCATGTGGGAATCAGGAGGCACTGTTTCTGCTTAGCCTTCATCACTGAAACACTGTATGACCGTGAATCTGGAATTACCTCTCTGGTATCCAATCCTCACCTTCACTGTGGTGAACTCTCATTTTCTTTCCAGCAGTGTACACAATACTAAGATCTAGACATCTGATGGAAGCATAGAACTGTTTATTGATATGTTTTGACTGGTATTTATGGTTGCTCAGACAGTAAAGAATCTGCCTGCAGTGCAGGAGGCCCAGGTTTGATCCCTCGGTTGGGAAAATTCCCCTGGAGAAGGGAATGACCACCCACTCCAATATTCTTGCCTGGAGAATCCCCATAGACAGAGGAGCCTGGTGGGCTATAGACTGTGGTGTCACAAAGAGTCAGACATGACTAAGCAACTAACACTTATGCTCAGGCAATACCTTTCTATTTAATGTTGATTTATCTTTATTTTCCCAACGGTTTGCCAATGCTTTCCTGGATATGAATCCAGGAAAGTATCTTAATTTACAGATAGAAGAAAATAGTTTAGCATAATGTGGATATATTGAACTTAGGTTAAACAGACTCTTGAGAGTCCCTTGAACTGCAAGGAGATCCAACCAGTCCATCCTAAAGGAGATCAGTCCTGGGTGTTCATTGGAAGGACTGATGTTGAAGCTGAAACTCCAGTACTTTGGCCACCTGAAGAGAAGAGCTGACTCCTTGAAAAAGACACTGATGCTGGGGAAGATTGAGGGCAGGAGAAGAAGGGGAAGACAGACAATGAGATGGTTGGATGGCATCAGCGACTCAGTGACATGTGTTTGGGTGGACTCCAGGATTTGGTGATGGACACGGAGGCCTGGTATGCTGCGGTTCACGGGGTCACAGAGTCAGACATGACTGAGCAACTGAACTGAACTTTTCATTAAAATTTTAAATGAAAACAAGAAGTTAAAGGCATACCTTTATTCAGAATGCCTTTCTGTAGGACTATGTTTTTTAGATTGGGTCTCAGCTTTTTGACGTTCTAGATGAGCTGATGCCTATTCTGGAATAGCACATGGGGTTATCTGAAGTACTGACTCTAAGGCTCAGCAGCGAAAAGCCCTTGCATAGTTAAGAACCAATGTCTAACAAAGGTAAGAGAAGCACTCGATGCCTTCCATTTCATGGACTTGGACAGAACACCATTAGGAGTCTTTCCTAAGTATAGTCTTCTTCCACAGTTAGCTGTCCATTGAATAATCCAGTTGCCTAACCCCCAAACTGGAGGTCATTCTTGCTGCCTTCCCTTCCCTCATCTCTCCACTAGCAAAATTCATCACCGGAATCTTTCTGTTTACCTCCTAAGTCATTCATTAGCAGTGTCCTCATCTGAAACACCAGCATCTCTCATCTGAACCACTGCCTCCCTCTGCTAATGGGCTACACAACAGGTGGTCTAACCATGTGCTTAGGGTACCAGCAAGATGGGAACACATTTCCTCCTCCTGCCGCATAAACACACAAAACAGACTAAAAAAGGAGGAAAAGCTATCTTAATATCAGCACCCATGCTCATCTGGGTCATTTAAAGTTGAAAAATTGCTATATAATGTTATATGATTGCTTCTGTTTTGCATTATAGAACAGTATTCTTATGTATGTATGTGTGTGTGGAGGGGATCGCCTGGGCAACATAACTTTGTTTTATGAAATAGTATCTTTAAAATTCTGATTCTTGCCCTGCCTCTAATCTATACTGTAGCAGAATAATCTCCTCTCTCTCTCTCTCTCTCTTTTTTTTTTCCCCTTTGAGAACACAGTAAAATCTCACTAATTCAGACTGCATTAACCATCGTGATTTATGAACTGAGAATAAATTTACATTGGTATCTATTTTTATGAAAAAAGATATACTTAGAAATTAAGCATATAAACCAGAATAATCTTTTAAAAGCAAATTTTGATCTTGTTATTTCCTGCTTCTCCCTCCCCTCAGGCTAAATCCTAAACTCCTTATTATGGCCATGGTTTCCCTGGTGGCTCAGAGGTTAAAGCATCTGCCTGCATATGTGGGAGACCTGGGTTCGATTCCTGGGTTGGGAAGATCCCCTGGAGAAGGAAATGGCAGCCCAGTCCAGTATTCTTGCCTAGAAATCCCATGGACTGAGGAGCCTGGTGGACTACAGTCCACAGGGTTGCAAAGAGTTGGACACGACTGAGCGACTTCACTTACACTATACTCTGGGTCCTGCCTGCTTCCTCCTCCCTCACATCTCACCACATTTTCCCTTCCTTTTTTGGGTCCAGTCATGTTGTATGTTGGTCACTCAGTTGTGTCCAGCTCTGCGACCCCATGGACTGTAGCCTTCTAGGCTCCTCTGTCCATGGAATTCTCCAGGCAAGAATACTGGGTTGCCATGCCCTTCTGCAGGGGATCTTCTCAACCCAGGAATCAAACCTGGGTCTCCCTCATTGCAGGCTGGTCTATGTCAGTTTCCCAAAGGTCCTGTGTAGTAGTTTATCGCTCTCCCTGCAAAGCTATTCTGCTTCTTTCCCTTTACCATTTAATACTGTGGCTCATACTTTGATCTCAGCTCAAACATCTCTTAATTAAGGACTCTCTCTCAGCCTACTAGATGAGATTAGAAGCTGCCATATTCTTGCTTTATATCACAGAATTTTGTTTTTACTGTTTTAATGAAATTTATTTTTTTTTAATGAAGGTTAATTGCTTTACAGAATTGTGTTGGTTTCTGCCAGACATCAATATGAATCAGCCATAGGTATACATGGTATTTGACTTGCATCTCTCTCTTTGTTCACCATTGTTCCAGGGGCACCAGGTTAACAGCAGCTTCAATAAACCCTGGTGGAGGAGATGGATGCTTCTCTAATTCCATGCAATCTAGGATTCCTCAGGAAAGTAGTAGAGGAGATGCAATCAAAGGAAGTTAAAGCCTTATTCTCAATCGTCTTTGATCATAGTATAAATTCAATACCAACAGTTAGTTGTTGATAAATATCCCAAGTTTTTAGAAGTTCTTAGTTATAATAATTGCCTCATTCATTTCTCACAAATTTTTCAAACTTTTTGTGCCCAAACAGAACTCTTGAAGTCTTCCTCCTGTCCCTCATTGAATAATATATTCCTCTCCCAGCAATCTGTCTTAATGACTTGAATCCTCGAGGTCTTAGCTCCATTCCTTCTTCCCTCAACCAAATCCATCTAACAGAAAAGAGTATTGATTTTACAAAATATATCTGGAGTCTGACTCTTCTCACCTTCTCTGCTATCATCCCATTTGCAGTCATAAATATCTTTCACCTGCACATCTTTAATATGTTTCTTATTGTTGTCCCTGGTTCCAGTCCGGCTTGATCTTATCATCTTAGAATGGTGAAAGTAATTTTTTAATGAAACATATTAGACCATATCATGCCCTTATTCACACTTTCCTTTGGTTTTTTGACTTGATTTTACCCTTTATATGAAATGCTGTTATTTATCATTGCTTCTTGCCTACAACTTTGCTCTCATCTTTTACCACTCCACTCCCCTTTCTTGATAATTCCCAGTCACATAATGGCCTCCTTGTAATTCTTCAACCACAAAATACTGAGTCTCACTTGAGTACATTCATGCTTGCTGTCCACTTTGCCTGGTATTCTATTCCCTATCTCATAGTATATGTTTCTCCTTCTCAATATTCAGGTCATAGCTCAAAGACCATGCCCTCAAAAGACCTTGCCTGGCTACCTGATCTGAAAGTGTCCCCTCCACCCCACCATCATTCTCTATCTTCTTATAGCCAGCTTTGTTTTCTTGATAGCATTTACAACCATCTAAAATTATTTTAAAAGACACTTACTCCTTCAAAGAAAAGTTATGACCAACCTAGATAGCATATTGAAAAGCAGAGACATTACATTGCTGATGAAGGTCCGTCTAGTCAAGGCTATGGTTTTTCCTGTGATCATGTATGGATGTGAAAGTTGGACTGTGAAGAAGGCTGAGCACTGAAGAATTGATGCTTTTGAACTGTGGTATTGGAGAAGGCTCTTGAGAGTCCCTTGGACTGCAAGGAGATCCAGTCAGTCCATTCTGAAGGAGATCAGCCTTGGGATTTCTTTGGAAAGAATGATGCTAAAGCTGAAACTCCAGTACTTTGGCCACCTGATGTGAAGAGTTGACTCATTGGAAAAGACTCTGATGCTGGGAGGGATTGGGGACAGGAGGAGAAGGGGACGACAGAGGATGAGATGGCTGGATGGCATTACTGACTTGATGGACGTGAGTCTGAGTGAACTCTGGGAGTTGGTGATGGACAGGGCAGCCTGGCGTGCTGTGATTCATGGGGTCACAAAGGGTTGGACACGACTGAGCAATTGAACTGAACTGAAAATTATTTTAGATGTGGCCACTGGAGAAGGGAATGTGCTCCATTGTAGAAGGGAATGGCAAAAAATTTCAGTATATTCTTGCCTTGAGAACCCCATGAACACTATGAAAAGGCAAAAACATAGGGCACTGAAAGATGAACTGCCCAGGTCAGTAGGTGCCCAATATGCTACTGGAAATCAGTGGAGAAACAACTCTAGAAAGAATGAAGGTATGGAGCTAAAGCAAAAACAACACCCAGTTGTGGATGTGACTGATGATAGAAGCAAGGTCTTATGCTGTAAAGAGCAATACTGCACAGGAACCTGAAATGTTAGGTCCATGAATCAAGGCGAATTGGAAGTGGTCAAACAGGAGATGACAAGAGTGAACATCAACATTATAGGAATCAGCGAACTAAAATGGACTGGAATGGGTGAATTTAACTCAGATGACCATTATATCTACTACTGTGGGCAGGAATCCCTTAGAAGAAATGGAGTAGCCATCACAGCCAACAAAAGAGTCCAGAATGCAGTACTTGGATGCAATCTCAAAATTGACAGAATGATCTCTGTTCATTTCGAAGCCAAACCATTCAATACCATGGTAATCCAAGTCTGCCCTGACCAGTAATGCTGAAGAAACTGAACAGTTCTATGAAGACCTACAAGACCTTCTAGAACTAACACCCCCAAAAGATGTCCTTTTCATTATAAGGGACTGAAATGCAAAAGTAGAAAGTCAAGAAACACCTAGTGTAGCTAGCAAATTTGGCCTTGGAGTACAGAATGAAGCAGAGCAAAGGCTAATAGTTTTGCCAAGAGAACTCACTGATCATAGCAAACACCCTCTTCCAACAACATGGAGAAGACTATACACATGGACGTCACCAGATGGCCAACACCGAAATCAGATTGATTATATTCTTTGCAGCCAAAGATGGAAAAGCTCTATACAGTCAGCAGAAACAAGACTGGGAGCTGACTGTGGCTCAGATCATGAACTCCTTAATGCCAAATCCAGACTTATATTGAAAAAAGTAGATAAAACCACCAGATCATTCAGGTATGACTTAAATCCCTTATGATTATACAGTGGAAATGAGACATAGATTTAAGGGACTAGATCTAATAGACAGACTGCCTGAGGAAATATGGATGGAGGTTCATAACATTGTACAGGAGACAGGGAGCAAGACCATTTCCAAGAAAAAGGAATGCAAAAAAGCAAAATGGCTGTCTGAGGAGGCCTTACAAATAGGTGTGAAAAGAAGAAAAGCTAAAAGCAAAGGAGAGAAGGAAAGATATGCATATTTGAATGCAGAGTTCCAAAGAATAGCAAGGAGACATAAGAAAGTCTTCCTCAGTGATCAGTGCAAAGTAATAGAGGAAAATAATAGAATGGGAAAGACTCGCGATCTCTTCAAGAAAATTAGAGATACCAAGGGAACATTTCATGCAAAGATGGGCTCAATAAATGGTAGGGACCTAACAGAAGCAGAAGATATTAAGAAAAGGTGGCAAGAATACACAGAGGAACTGTATAAAAGGAGTCTTCACAATCCAGATGATCATGATAGTGTGACCACCCACCTAGAGCCAGACATCCTGGAATGTGAAGTCAAGGGGGCCTTAGGAAGAATCACTATGAACAAAGCTAGTGGAGGTGATGGAATTCTGGTTGACCTATTTCAAATCCTAAAAGATGCTTCTGTGAAAGTCCTGCACTATATGCCAGCAAATATGGAAAACTCTACAGTGGCCACAGGACTGGAAAAGGTCAGTTTTCATTCCAATCCCAAAGAAAGGCAATGCCAAAGAATGCTCAAACTACCACACAATTATGCTCATCTCATATACTAGCAAAGTAATGCTCAAAATTCTCCAAGCCAGGCTTCAGCAATACGTGAACCGTGAACTTCCAGATATTCAAGCTGAGTTAGAAAAGGCAGAGGAACCAGAGATCAAATTGCCAACATCGGCTGGATCATCGAAAAAGCAAGAGTGTTCCAGAAAAACATCTATTTCTGCTTTATTGACTATGCCAAAGCCTTTGACTGTGTGGATCACAATAAACTGGAGAATTCTGAAAGAGATGGGGATACCAGACCACCTGACTTGCCTCTTGAGAAATCTGTATGCAGGTCAGGAAGCAACAGTTAGAACTGGACATGGAACAACAGACTGGTTCCAAACAGGAAAAGGAGTATGTCAAGGCTGTATATTGTCCCTGCTTATTTAACTTATATACAGAGTATGTCATGAGCAACGCTGGGCTGGATGAAGCACAAGCTGGAATCAAGATTTCTGGGAGAAATATCAATAAGCTTAGGTTAGCAAATGATACCACCCTTATGGCAGAAATTGAAGAAGAACTAAAGAGCCTCTTGATGAAAGTGAAAGAGGAAAGTGAAAAAGTTGACTTAAATCTCAACATTCAGAAAACTAAGATCATGGCATCCGGTCCCATCACTTCATGGTAAATAGATGGGGAAGCAGTGGAAACAGTGGCAGATTTTATTTTTTGGTGCTCCTAAATCACTGCAGATGGTGACTTTAGCCATGAAATTAAAAGACACTTCTCTTTAGAAGGAAGTTATGACCAACCTAGATAGCATATTAAAAAGCAGAGACATTACATTGCCGACTAAGGTCCGTCTAGTCAAGGCTATGATTTTTCCAGTAGTCATATATGGACGTGAGAGTTGGACTGTAAAGAAAGCTGAGCACCGAAAAGTTGATGCTTTTCAATTGTGGTGTTGGAGAAGACACTTGAGAGTCCCTTGGACTGCAAGGAAATCCAATCAGTTCATCCTAAAGGAGATCAGTCCCGGGTGTTCATTTGAAGGACTGATGTTGAAGTTGAAACTCCAATACTTTGGCCACCTGATGCGAAGAGCTGACTCCTTGAAAAAGACCCTGATGCTGGGCAAGATTGAGGGCAGCTAGAGAAGGGGATGGCAGAGGATGAGATGGTTGGATGGCATCACTGACTCAATGGAAATGAGTTTGGGTTACGTCCGGGAGTTTGTGATCAACAGGGAGGCCCTGCATTCTGCAGTCCATGGGCTTGCAAAGAGTTGGACACAAGTGAGCGACTGAACTGAAAATTGTTTTATCAATTTATAATATTTTTATTATTATTATTTTTTACTATTTTCTGCACTGACATATGATCAGAGAGAAAAACTCTTAGTTGCTTTGTGTCCTTTTTTTTTCTCACTCTTAGAAAAATGCCCGTAATGTGGTAGTTATGCAGAATATATTTGTTGAATGAATGAATGAATGGAGATTCACTTCAGATTAGATTGGTGCTGGACAAAGACTGAAAAATAACAAAGGTGTTATTTTGTTTTTTCTTGAAAACCATTTAAAATCACCTTCATCCTGTGATTACTTTTAAGCTTTCCCTGTTTCAGGCCTCTATACTATATAGAGGTTTGCTCATAGCTTTACCTTGGAGCATAATCAGTCAAGTGATTGTTTTTGAGGAGTGAAATTTCACAATGGATTGCATAATTTACATGATTATAACCTTTAGTGTTTGACTTTTTCTCAGAAGAGAGTTTTGTTAAAATAGGTAACTACACGTTGGCTTTCCTGGCACCGGTCAATCCACTGATTACTTAGAACTCATTGTTTTGTAAATTTTTTTTTCGTCTTCTGAGTTTCATTCTTAATAATTCCAATCTAAAATTCACATTTTTTGCTGTTTTATTGAAAGGCACAAGAAGCCCTCATATTCATCAAGCATTGGATTCCTAGTCACTGACAGTTTATTGGAATGATTGTATTGTCGTTTCCAGGACCATCTTTTGACCTTATGCCTGCTGGTACTGATTACCACTAGGTGGCACCCATTAGATGGTAGGCAAAATGCTGGCAGATGGATTTTGCTCTTAATTTGTGAAGGAGTCATGGGAAAATTGTAAAGTGAGTGTGTAAAAGTCAAGGGCTGGTGAAATGGAAGTACTTTTTTAAAAAAAATACATGAGAAAATAAAATCATCAATAAGTAATACATAATGCTAAGTCACTTAAGTCGTGTCCGACTCTGTGCAACTCCATAAACGGCGGCCCACCAGGCTCCCCCATCCCTGGGATTCTCCAGGCAAGAACACTGGAGTGGGTTGCCATTTCCTTCTCCAATGCATGAAAGTGAAAAGTGAAAGGGAAGTCGCTCAGTCGTGTCTGACCCTTAACATGGACTGCAGCCTACCAGGGTCCTCCATCCATGGGATTTTCCAGGCAAGAGTACTGGAGTGGGGTGCTATTGCCTTCTTCAGCAATACATTAGTCACTTGCATTTCCTCAAAATAATCAATGCAAAACTCAAAAAACCATTGCATGTATGGTAATTAAGCAATAGAAGTAGATTTTATCACTTGCCTGCTGTGCTCTGGACTTTAGTTAAATTTTTAGTGAATATCTTGGTTATTTTATCATATGCTTCTTTGTTATTGAAGTGAAAAATCTAGATAATGAGAGTTTCATTTAGTTGTATTACGATAAAATGAGAATTACTTTGCCAGAGTAGCAAATACCTATGGTAATATAGGTATTACCATATACTATATCGATTTTATGTACCAAATCGTACATAACTGCTTATAATAAACATCAACCATCCTTCTTTCTATTTCCAGCCAGATTCTGCAAGGAAGCTTTAAAAAACTTTATAAACCCATTATTTAAATACAGAAATATGAAATGATTTTGAGTTAAATAGATATGATCTTTCTAGGAAGATTAATATGCAAATGATGTTGGCATGATTCTGTATACTTGTTTCAAACTACAGTGGGTACCTAGGAATAAAATCATAGACATCTGTTAAAAATTCTCTTTAAATTGTGTACAAGATGCTTAAGCTTTTGGAAATCTTTTCTTGTAAGTACTTCACCTGGTTAAGAAGGGGTAGGGAAGAGGGAGAAAGGAGAATGAGTGACAGGAAAGGCAAAGAACAGCAAGTGATGGAGAAATGGGCAGAGAAGGCCTTGCTGTTGATCTTCAGACTTCACTGTCGAGGACCTCTGGTCAGTCTACTCCTTACTAAGACTCTCAGTTCAGTTCAGTCGCTCAGTCGTGTCCGACTCTTCGCGACCCCATGAACTGCAGCACGCCAGGCCTCCCTGTCCATCACCAACTCCCGGAGTTCACTCAGACACACATCCATTGAGTCAGTGATGCCATCCAGCCATCTCATCCTCTGTCGTCCCCTTCTCCTCCTGCCCCCAACCCCTCTCAGCTTCAGAGTCTTTTCCAGTGAGTCCACTCTTCTCATGAGGTGGCCAAAGTACTGAAGTTTCAGTTTCAGCATCATTCCCTCCAAAGAAATCCCAGGACTGATCTCCTTCAGAATGGACTGGTTAGATCTTTCAGTCCAAGGGCCTCTCCAGAGTCTTCTGCAACACCACAGTTAAAATACATCAATTCTTCAGCACTCAGCTTTCTTTACAGTCCAACTCTCACATCCATACATGACCACTGGAAAAACCATAGCCTTGACTAGACGGACCTTTGTTGGCAAAGTAATGTCTCTGCTTTTCAATATGCTATCTAGGTTGGTCATAACTTTTCTTCTAAAGGCCATCAAAACCTGAGTGGGGCTGGAGAGGACAACTTGATTCTGAAAAATTATCAAATTTTACAACTTAGTCCCTTGCTTTGAGAAGAAATTAATCAGAAGAATGTCTGATGATTATCTGGTTTACTGATGAGATCATGGGATAGTAGTCATTGCATGGCCTGGATAACTTGAATGTCTGCCTTTCTTACTAGTTATAGTTGTCCTGTGACTTTAGTTTTTTCCATTCACCACCTGTGGGCCAGCTTATGTTAGATAGATGGCATAGTCATGATTTGTGGATAAAATCACATTTGTGAATATGCAAAACTGCCTGTGAGGGCTTCTAATAAACTTTCTGGGAAAGAGTGTTGGTGGAATGCCCAGAGGACAGCCTCCATTTCTTTCAAATCCCTAAACATGCATTTTCTACAATCCATAGCTTGAGCAATGTCTATAGCATAGGCAAGGAATAGGCCCACATCTTCCCAGTTCTTACTTACATAAGACTTGGTTTCTACTAGCCTAACATATGTACAGGTTATATTCAAGCTGTAGAATGAAGGTAATTAATTAGAAATGGCATTCACATCAATTCTGCAGTGATCATTTTCACATTAAGAAATCCTCTTGCTCCAGACTCTTGAGAACCTGTTAGAACTCTCCTTCTACATAATCTCATATGTGCACTCCAGGAATCCCCCATGAATTACTCATATCCAACCGTGCTGACTAAACCTAAGATAGTTAATTTCTTAGTGCTTACCTGCCTAGGTTCTGTGTCTTTGCCTTGAGCACCTCTCTCCATATCTTGATATTGGCATATTTTGACATCTTCTTTTAGCTGGTGCTTTTTTCTTATCTTCTTTTTGTTTTTTAAATTGAAGTATAATTGATTTACAGTATTGTCTTAATTACCGCTGTGCAGCAAAGTGATTCAGTGATAGCACACACACACGTTCTTTTTTGAAAATGTTCTTTACCATATGATTTCTCACAGGATATTCAGTATCGTTCTATGATAACCCCCACCTCCCACTCTTTCATCTGACCCCTCTCCCCACCTTAGGAACCATCAGTCTGCTCTCTGTGTGTCTGTATCTGTTTTCTAGATAGGTTCATTTGTGTCATAGTTTAGATTCCATATGTAAGTTTTATGATGTTTGTGTTTCTCTTCCTGATTTACTTTACTTAGTATGATAATGTCTGGTTGCGTCCGTGTTGCTGAAAATGGCACCATTTTATTCCTATTTATGGTTGAGTACTATTTTGTTGTGTATTCTATTCAAAAAACTAAGATCATGGCATCCAGTCCCATCATTTCATGGCAAACAGGTGGAGAAAAAATGGAAACAGTGACAAACTTTATTTTCTTGGGCTCCAAAATCACTGTGGACAGTGACTGCAGCCATGAAATTAAAAGAAACTTGCTTCTTGGAAAAAAAGCTTTGACAAACCTAGACAGTGTATTAAAAAGCAGAGACATTACTTTGCCTACAAAGGTCCATATAGTCAAAGCTATGGTTTTTCTAGTAGTCACATATGAATGTGGGAGTTGGACAGTAAAAAAGACTAAGCACCAAAAAATTGATGCTTTTGAACTGTGGTGTTGGAGAAGACTCTTGAGAGTCCCTTGGACTACAAGGAGATCCAATCAGTCCATTCTGAAGGAAATCAACCTTGAATAGTTACTGGAAAAGTTGATGCTGAAGCTGAAGCTCTAATACTTCAGTCACCTGAAGCAAAGAGCTGACTCATTGAACAAGACCCTGATGCTGGGAACTGTTGAAGGCAGGAGAAGGAGATGACAGAGGATGAGATGGTTGGATGGCATCACTGACTCAATGGATGTGAGTCTGAGCAAACTCTGGGAGACAGTGAAGGACAGGGAAACCTGAGGTGCTGTAGTCTGTGGGGTTTCGAAGAGTCAGATATGACAGAGTAACTGAACAACAATAATAATTATTTGGAGGGTCACAAAGTTTGTGAAGCATTGCAAATATATGGTTATGTTACAGCCTCCTCTACTATCTGGATCACTCTTTCTACTTGCATTTATACACATATGATCTCCTGTACCACATTTCTGGTCAACTGGGATGAAAGCTGAGGTTATTGATATTTCTCCCAGCAGTCTTGACTCCAGCTTGTACTTCATCCAGCCCAGCACTTCACATGATGTACTCTGCATTGAAGTTAAATAAGCAGGGTGACAATATACAACATTGACGTACTCCTTTCCCAGACTGGAATCAGTCCGTTGTTCCTTGTCTGGTTCTAACTATTGCTTCTTGACCTGCATATAGGTTTTGCAGGAAGCAGTTAGGATAGTCTTGTATTCCCATCTTTTTAGGAATTTTCCACAGTTTTTTGTGATCTACACAGTCAAAGGCTTTAGGGTAGTCAATGAATCAGAAGTACATGCTTTTCTGAAATTCTCTAGCTTTTTCTATGATCCAACAAATGTTGGCAGTTGAATCTCTGGCTCCAAATAATTATATTTCAAATTACAACTCAGTATATTCTCAATATATATAACTGAGAAACTTATAAAATAATAAATAATACTGGAGAACAAGATGGCAGAGGTGTAGGTGGACATAGAGTACATCTCTCCACGGATACATCAGGAATGCACCTTCAGACACAGAAATGCATGCAGAACACCAGCTGAGAGTGGACAGAAGTACCTGACAAATGGAAAAGAATATATAGAACCATGCAAAACTTAGTAGGATGAGGAACTGGCGGGGGTTGGGGGGAAACAGGAGTGTTAATAGGTCTGGACCTGCCCTCAGTAGGTGGGGGAACTGAAGCAGGGCTCTGATTCCCATACTAAGACAGTTGTCTGATTCAAAGAAGAAACATTTAAGGCTGAGAGTGAAACAGCTGATCTGTGACAGCCTAAATGGAATGAGAATCAGACAGTCCTTTACACAGCTGTACATACCCTGGACAGGAACGCTGGTCTCCTGGAAAATGCAGTGGCTGGGTGCTGAAGTTCAGAGATTGTGGAGCAATCCCAGGGTGAGGGCTGCTATTGACTGTGGAGAGATGGCTTGAGGGGATGTAAGGGACAAGATCATGGTTGGAAATGCCAGTGGAGGAAAGCCAGGCAGCCACGGAAGCAAGGCGATACTGCTGAGTCACATGTAGGGGATGGAGCCATCACTGAAGCCCCTCTCCTGTCACCCACCAGCATTGGCAGTTGAACAATAGAGAGGCTGGCCCATCAAACACCTGATGCGCTGAACTACAGAGTAGGACCCTACCCAGAGTGCACCTTTCAGTGACTGATACACCAATCTATAGAATAGATTGGTGTCTATTCTATACCAGTCAGGGGGGCCCTCTATGTCCTGATGCACCACCAAACAACAGAGAATGACCCCAGGCAAGGGAGCCCTCTAAGTGCACGAACAGATGGAGCTATGGAGAAAGACTGGCCAAAGAGGCCTTCTGATCGCCAGCTACAGGAGGCTCGAAGACTCTGATAGGGTCATACTCCTGCAGTGGAGGCAGTCCATGTCCCTGTACACTTGGTGCTGCCAGGGTCCCTGCAAGCCAAGCAGCTGTGCCATCTTCACACTCACCTCTCACCAGGGCAGAGCTGCCACAGACAAAAGAAGTCTTGGCACCTATGCACACAGAGTCACTTCAGTCGTGTCTGACTCTTTGCAACCCAGTAGACTGGGGCCTGCCAGGCTTCTCTGTCAGAGAAGGGGCAAGAATACTGGAGTGTATTGGCCAATGCTTGTTTCCATACCCTTCTAGAGCACTCTATTTCTTGCTGCCCTAGCTGCCAACCCCCCTGAGTACCTGGTGCTGCCAAAACCCCTGCAACCCAAGCAGCTGCACCACCTCCACACCTGGCCCTCACAGGGACAGACCCAAACCCTCCAGGGCAGCCTCAGAAGCTAAACCACAGTGGGTGATCCACATGCAGAGGTGAAAATACAACCACAATTGAAACACAGAGGCAGTGTGGCTAAGGAAGAAGACCCAAAACTTTCCCACCAGCTGTACAAACTGTAGATTAAATCCACACGATCAACTAAGCGGACTCTGGGTCTATGGAATACATAAAAGGTCATTGAGAGCTCCCACAAAAGAAAATGGAGGCAAGAACACACAGGAATAGGACCAGAGTAGAATCTGAGCTGCCCCCACATCAGGTCCAGAGATCAGTAGTGCTGGAGGGCATCCTAGGGAGGTGAGGTGGACTGTGATTCCCAGCAAAGGAAAGGACTCTGATAGCAGTGACTCAAGAAAAACGTTTATTCTTATTTTTTTGACTTGCTCTGTAGAATCTTTTGGATTTTTTATTTCTCTCCCCACCCCTTCCCCCCTCTGTTGTAGTTGTCGATTTTATTGGTACTAAGAAATCCAACTAAGCTTTTGTGTGTGTGTGTGTGTGTGTGTTTTCCTCAGTCACATTTTTTATTGTTGTCATAAACCTCTGCCTCTACATTGGGCTTTTGAAGTTCTGTGGAGTTTTCCTTTTTTCTTTTTTTCCCTTTTCTAATTTTAATCTTTTAAACCTACTATTTTTTCTATATTTATTCCTTTGTTTGCTTTAACTACTGTTCTTTCCCCCTTGCAGTTAATCTTTAATGTATATAAATCTTCTTTATCTACCTCTGTTTAACTTTGCATATCTATTCTTTCATTTCTTTCTCTGGTTTCCTCTCAACATATTTGTTACCTTATTTTCATTACTTTATTCCCAAGTTGGCACCTTGCTTTAGTTTTGTTTTCCAGTTTATGCTTTAATTAGTTTTATTCTGGTCGATATAATTTTTGGTTTCCTTTGTTCACCAGGTCAATCTATTGTACTTTATTTTTGTTGGGCTGTTTTGATTTTGCTTATGGGTATATATATATATATGTGTGTGTGTGTGTGTGTGTGTGTGTGTGTGTATATGTATATTCAGTCATACTTTCCATCGTTGTTATAAACCTCTGCCTCTACATTGGGCTTTTGCCATTCTATGGAGTTTTCCTTTATTCTTTTTTCTTCTGTTTTTTCTTTTTCTTTTCTCTTTATTATAATTCTAGTTTTTAATATGTAATCTATTTTTTTTAGTATTTTTCTACATTTATTCCTTTGTTTGCCTTTCCTCCTGTTCTTTTCCCCTTGCAGTTAATCATTATATAAATCTCCTTCATCTACCTCTGTTTAACTTTGCATATCTATTCTTTCTTTCTTTCTTTCTTTTCCTCTCAACATATTTGTTAGTTTTGTGTTCATTGCTTTAATCCCCACTTGGCACCTTGCTTTAACTTTGTTTTCCAGTTTGTGCTTAAGTTAGTTTTGTTCTTAACTGGTAAATATGATTTTTGATTTCCTTTGTTCACTGGGTCAATCTACTGTACTTTATTTTTTTTCTGACTGTTTTCACTTTGCCTATGGGTGTATATGTATATGTGTGTATTCTATCATTTTAATTATTACTTGATTTTGTAGCTGCCATTTATCTGGGGTTCATTTTTGGTTTCTCATTTTTGGATATTTATTTTAATCTCACTTAGTCAAGGCTATGGTTTTTCCAGTAGTCATGTATGGATGTGAGAGTTGGACTATAAAGAAAGCTGAGCACCAAAGAATTGATGCTTTTGAACTGTGGTGTTGTAGAAGACTCTTAAGAGTCCCTTGGACTGCAAGGAGACCCAACCAGTCCGTCCTAAAGGAGATCAGTCCTGGATGTTCATTGATAGAACTGATTTTGAAGCTGAAACTCCAATACTTTGGCCACCTGATGCAAGGAACTGATTCATTTGAAAAGACCTTGATGCTGGGAAAGATTGAGGGCAGGAGGAGAAGGGGATGACAGAGGATGAGATGGTTCGATGGCATCACCAACACAATGGACATGGGTTTGGGTAAACTCCGGGAGTTGGTGATGGACAGAGAGGTCTGGTGTGCTGCCATCTTGAAATCATATCAAGCATCTTCTCGGACCAAAATGCTATGAGACTAGATATCAATTACAAGAAGAAAAGCTGTTAGAAACACAAACATATGGAGATTAAACAACACATTTGTAAATAACCAACAGGTTGCTAAAGAAATCAAAAGGGAAATAAAAAAATTTGTAGAAACAAATGACAATGAAAACACGACAACTCAACCTATGGGATGCAGCAAAAGCAGTCCTAAGAGGGAAGTTTATAGCGATACAGTCCTATCTCAAGAAATAAGAAAAACGTCGAATAGACAACCTAACTTTGCACCTAAAACAACTGGAAAAATATGAACAAAAACCCCCCAAAATTAATAGAATTAAAGAAATCATAAAAATCCTAGCAGAAATAAATGGAAAAGAAATGAAAGAAATAATGGTAAAGACTAATAAAACTAAAAGCTGGTTCTTTGGGAAGATAAACAAAATTGACAAACCTTTTGCTAGACTCATCAAGAAAAAAAAAAAGAGTCAAATCAACAAAATTAGAAATGAAAAAGGAAAGGTTACAACAGACAATGAAGAAATACAAAGGATTATGAGACTATTATGAGCAACTATATGGCAATAAAATAGATAACCTGGAAGAAATGCACAGATCCTTAGAAAAGTTCAGTCTTCTAAGACTGAACCAGGAAGAAATAGAAATTATGAACAACCCAATCATAAGCACCAAAATTGAAGCTGTGATCAAAAGTCTGCCAAAAAACAAAAGTATAGGACCAGATGGCTTCACAGAAGAATTCTATCAAATAGTTAGAGAAGAGCTAATGTGTACCCTCTAAAACTCTTTAAAAAAATTGCAGAAAAAAGAACACTTCAAATTCATTCTTCGAGGTCACCATCACCTTGATAGCAAAACCAGACAAAGACAACACAAAAAAAGAAAACTACAGGCCAATATTGCTGATGACCATAGATGCAAAAATCCTCAACAAAATTTTAGCAAGCAGAATTCAGCAACACATCAAAAAGTCATATACCATGATCAAGTTGGGTTTATTCCAGGGATGCAAGAATTCTTCAATATACACAATGTATGCAATTAAAAATGTGATACAGCATATTAACAAAATTGAAAGAGGAAAACCATATGACCTCAATAGATGCAGAAAAAGCCTTTGACAAAATTCAGCACCCATTTATGATTAAAACTCTTCAAAAAATGGGCATAGAATGGAACCTACCTCAACATAGTAAAGGCCATATATGATAAGCCTGCAGCAAACATTCTCAATAGTGAAAATACTGAAAGCATTCCCCCTAAGATCAGGAACTAGACAAGGGTGTCCACTTTTGTCACTGTTATTCAATATAGTTCTGTAAGTCCTATCTACAGCAATCAGAGAGGAAAAAGAAATAAAAGGAATCCAGATCAGAAGTGAAGAAGTAAAGCTCTCACTGTTTACGGATGACATGATACTGTACATAGAAAACCCTAAAGATAGTATCAGAAAATTACTAGAGCTAATCAGTGAACTTAGCAAAGTTGCAGGACACAAAATCAATACACAGAAATTACTTGCATTCCTATATACTAACAACGAAAAATCAAAATTTGAAGAATTAAATATCTAGGAATAAACTTACCTAAGGAGACAAAAGGACTGTACACAGAAAATTATAAGACAGTGATGAAAGAAATTAGATGGGGAAACAGTGGAAACAGTGACAGACTTTATTTTCTTGGGCTCCAAAATCACTGCAGATGGTGACTGCAGCTATGAAATTAAAAGATGCTTACTCCTTGGAAGAAAAGTTATGACTAACCTAGACAACATATTAAAAAGCAGAGATATTATTTTGCCAACAAAGGTCCATCTAGTCAAGGCTATGGTTTTTCCAGTGGTCATGTATGGTTGTGAGAGTTGGACTGTAAAGAAAGCTGAGTGCTGAAGAATTGATGCTTTTGAACTGTGGTGTTGAAGAAGACTCTGAGAGTCCCTTGGTTAGCAAGGAGATCCAACCAATCCACCCTAAAGGAAATCAGTCCTGAAGGACTGATACTGAAGCTCAAACTCCAGTCTTTTGGCTACCTGATGCAAAGAACTGTCTCATTTGAAAAGACCCCGATTCTGGGGAAGATTAAAGGTGTGAGGAGAAGGGGATGACGAAGATTGAGATGGTTGGATGGCATCACTAACTCAGTAGACATAAGTTTGAGTCAACTCTGGGAGCTGGCGATGGACAGGGAGACCTGGCATGCTGCAGTCCATGGGGGTGAAGAGAGTCAGACATGACAGCAACCACGGGGGTGCCACGGGGGTGAAAAAAGTCAGACACAACTGAGCGACTAAACTGAACTGATGAAAGAATTCAAAGATGACATAAACAGATGGAGATATATTCCATGTTCCTGGGTAGGAAGAATCAATATTGTAAAAATAACTATACTACCAAACACAATCTACAGATTTAATGCTATCCCTATCAAATTACCAATGGCATTTTTTCACAGAACTAGAACAAAAAATTTCAAAATTCATATGGAAACCCCAAAACCCCTGAATAGCCAAAGCAGTCTTGAGAAACAAGAATGGAGCTATAGAAATCAACCTTCCTGACTTATGATTATACTACAAAGCTGCAGTCATGAAGACAGTATGGCATTGGCACAAAATCAGAAATATAGACCAATGGAACAAGATAGAAAATCCAAAGATAAACTCATGCACCTGTGGGTACCTTATTTTTGACAGAGGAGGCAAGAATATACAATGGGGCAAAGACAGCCTCTTCAATAAGTGGTGCTGGGATAACTGGACAGCTACATGTAAAAGAATGAAATTAGAACACTTCCTAACACCATACACAGAGATAAACTCAAAATGGATTGAAGGCCTAAATGTAAGACCAGAAACTATAAAACTCTTAGAGGAAAACATTGGCAGAATACTTGATGACATAAATCAAAGCAAGATCCCCTATGATACACCTCCTAGAGTAATGTAAATAAAAACAAAAGTAAACAAGTGGGACTTGATTAAACTTAAAAGATTTTACACAGCAAAGGAAACTATAAGCAAGGTGATGAGACATCTCTTAGAAGGGAGAAAATAATAGCAAATGAAATAACTGACAAAGGATTAAGTTCCAAAATATACAAGCAGCTCATACAACTCAATACCAGAAAAACAAACAATCCAATCAAAAAATGAGAGAAAGACCTAAACAGACATTTCTCCAAAGAAGACATACAGATGGCTAATAAACACATAAAAAGATGCTCACCATCACTCAGTATTAGAAAAATGCAAATCAAAACTACAATGAGGTATCACCTCACACCAGTTAGAATTTCCATCATCAAAAAGTCTACAAACAATACATGTTGGAGAGGGTGTAGAGAAATGGTAATGCTCTTGCACTGTTGGTGGGAATGTAAATTGATACAACCACTATGGAGGATGGTATGGAGATTCCTTAAAAAACTAGGAATAAAACCACCATAAAACCCAGCAATCCCACTCCTAGGCATATACCCTAAAGAAACCAAAATTGAAAGAGACACATGTATCCCATTGTTCACTGCAGCACTATTTATAATAACTAGAACATGGAAGCAACCTAGATGTCCATTGACAGATGAATGGATAAAAAAGTTGTGCATATACACAATGGAATATTACTCAGCCATAAAAAGGAACACATTTGAGTCAGTTCTGATGAGGTGGATGAACCAAGAACCTATTGTACAGAGTGAATTGAGTCAGAAAGAGAAAGATAAATACCATATTCTAACACATATATTCAGTCCTGAATATTCATTGGAAGGACTGATACTGAAGCTGAAACTCCAGTACTTTGGCCACCTTATGTGAAGATTTGACTCATTTGAAAAGACCCTGATGCTGGGAAAGATTTAAGGTGGGAGGAGAAAGAGATGACAGAGGATGAGATGTTAGATGGCATCACCAACTCAATGGACATGAGTTTGAGTAAACTCAGGAAGTTGGTGATGGGCAGAGAGGCCTGGCATGCTGCAGTCCATGGGGTCACAAAGAGTTGGACCTGACTGAGTGACTGAACTGAATGCATACATAATGGGATTTTTTAAAAAAGGTACTGAAGAATATATTTACAGGGCAACAATGGAGAAACAGACATAGAGAACAGACTTATGGACCTGGGCAGAGAGGAGGAGAGGGTGAGATGTGTGGAAAGAGTAACATGGAAACTTACATTACCATATGCAAAATAGATAGCTAACCGGAATTTGCTGTATGGCTCAGGAAACTCTAACAGGGGCTCTGCATCAACCTACAGGGGTGGGATGGGGAGGGAGATGAGAGGGAGGTTCAAAAAGGAGGGGATATATATATACCTATGGCTGATTCATGTTGAGATTTGACAGAAAACAAAGTTCTGTAAAGCTATTATCCTTCAATAAAAAATAAATTAATAAAAAATAGATAAAACTTATCTTTAGTATCTATGAAAAAGTGAAAATACAAGTTAATTTAAATCTAAACATTTATTAACATAGAAAACTCTTTAAAATTGCAAAACACGATCAACAGCAATAAGAAAAATGTGACCGTTGACTCTCCAGATGGGTTTCATTGCCCACTAATAATTTATAACTCTCAATTTGAAATAAACTGATCTTAAACATATGGAGAAGCATCTCCTTTTCATTCAGGCATTGCCATTTCCCTTTGGTTATCTTTTTACTTTATGTTCAAACACAAAAAGCCTTCATACTTCTGGAGTAAGTTCATCTAGGCATATAGTTTCGCTTTTGACTTAGCTGAGCAAGAGACCACCTAAAAGAAAATGTGCATTGTAAAGGGCTCTCTAAGCTTGTAGAATGAGATCTAGTTTTAAATCTGTGAAAGATAACAACAATCTTAGTGTCATCTATCACTGGTAATATTGCTCAATGTCCTGGCTAATGCAGTACCAGGACCTTTCCATTTTTATCTCTTATCTCTTCCTCACCCTCGGGGTAACATGCTTACAATTCCCTTTTTGGCCAATGCATATATATCTTCACAACAATCTCAGCTTTGTATAATTTACCCTGCCAGAAAGCAATGGGAGGGAAGTCAGAACTCTTGAGTTTCCTTTGGAACAGTTTCTCTGTGTTCCCTGCCCTCTTTCAAGTTACTTTCCTGAAGTAAGATGGATTCACTCATTCATTTATCAAACGTGTACCCAGAACATTTCTGACAAATGAGACGGGTAAGATTCTTGCCCTCAGGAGTGGCTGAGCAGACAGTTGGGCTTCCCTGGTGGCTCAGACTGTAAAGAATCTGCCTGCAATGTGGGAGACCTAGGTTGGATCTCTGGGTCGAGCAGACAATTAACAGGTATTAACAGTGACATGTGATGCTTATCATAGCAGGGGACACAGAGAGTCACAGGCAGGGCATGGACATAGTCCAAATGTGAGAGAAGGGACCCTTGAAGGAATGGCTTTTTAGCTGGAGACCCTGAAGAATAGTATATAAAGTGTCTGCAAGGATTAGATTATTCTAAGTAAGCATATGACATCTTAGAAATGTCAGGGTTGAGAGACTCTGGCCCTGTGTGAGCTTTTCAGGGAACCAACAACAACCAGGAGGTCTGGTGAAAAGGAGACTTGGAGACTGAGGCAAAGCACATTTTGCTCGGCTTTCAATAAGCCAGACTGAGAACACTTAGATGTGTTTATGGCCAATAAGAGTGGAAATCCATTACAGTGCTTTAAGTGAGGGAGTGACAGAGCCATATTTATGTTTTGGAAAGATCATTTTAGCCTCGGTGTGGGGAATGAATTGGTCAGGATTTAGTGTTTGATTGCATTGAGGGTGAGGGAAAAGGAAGAAGCAACAATAGCTTGCCTTGTCAAGTCAATAAAGTTATGAACAATTAAATTGCCTTCTTTGGCCTGGGAAGGGACTAAGTGTACGTGCCCTGGGGAAGAGCTGATCAGTTAGAAGGTTTTGTTTTTTTTTTCCATCCATGTCTGTCTTTCTACCCTCAAACAAATCACTATATTCTTGACTCTTAAATTATCCTTCTTGTTTGCAAATGCTCTGCCTTGGACCAAAATGTCTAAACAAACTCTCTTCCAGAGGAGCACTTGCCTGCAGTAATTAGGGCAGCGGGTTTCACTCAGTGGGACTGTCAAAGCCTGGCTCTTAATTAGGCCTCAGGTAGCACCCCACACCCACCCCAGGCCCACCTCCTCCTCCTTTTCTTAGAAACTCGAGACGCTTAGCAGGTGGAGCCTAATTCATCCTCCCAGGATTACTGGGAGGCAAGTCAGTGTGGGCTGCATCTTCATCTGTGTTTTCCTGTTGAGGACATGGAAGTACAGGGTGGCCAAGCGGCGTTTGCTCTGTTATCCAGTCAGGCAGCCAGTTCTTTTCCAGAACTTGGAAGAAAACCAAGAAGCATATGTCCTGCTCTTTGTTTAATGAGAGTGATGATTTTCACCCTGGGAGCTGTCCCCAGATTCAGCACAGGAGTCCAAGGGGGTACACAGGGCCCAAGGGGAAAGCTGAGTGGGGGGACTCAGGGCTTCTCGTTCCCCCAAACTCCCTTTTAATATTCTGCCTATTATAAGAATTGTACATGTGAAACTAAAACGGAGTGTTTACTTCAGAGATTTCCCAAGGTGAATCCATTTTGAATTATAGAAGAGCAGGCATTCAACCCAATCCAGTCTTCTTAACTGCTTGTCTGGTTCTTTTTGTGTGTGTGTGCATCATGTATTTCAGACTGTATTAGACGTGTCTTGACCTAGTTGTCTTACCCAAGGATTGACTAACTCTGGGAATTTCACGCTAGGTTGGGCAGAAGGGTGAATCCTAATTTATAAGGAAGCATGTGACAGTGAGAGTGGGAGTGTCAGGAAAAAAAGTCGATGTGAAAGGCATCTTTCAGCGTGTGCCCATCATGCAGTTAACACCTTAGCATCTGTGTTAGTCAGGACTCTCCAGAGAAACAGAAGCAATAGGAGATAGATAGATAATAAGCAATTGGTTCACGTGGTCATGAAGGCTTTTCAGGTCCAATCTGCAGGTGGGCAAACAAACTGGAGACCCAAGAAGAGAGCCAGGGTGCAAGTTCAAGGGCCATCAGGCAGGAAAAGCCAGTGTTGTAGATGAAGTCCAATGGCAGTCTGGTGGTGAATTCTCTCTTTTTTAAGTGTTGGTAGATGGCAGTCTTTTTTCTTTTCAGGCCTTCAGCTAATTGGATGAGTTGGATGAGGCCCACCCACATTATAGAGGACACTATGCTTTACTTTACCAATTGAAGTATTAATCTCATCTCAAAGTATCTTCATAGGAACACCTAGAACAATGCTTGACCAAAATCTGAGAACTCTGTGGCCCAGTCCAGTTGACATAAAATGAACCATTGCAACATCCTTCAACATAGTGGTATTTTGAATATCCTTCAACTTGCACCTAACACATAGGTAGTGTCTTGCTGCTGCTGCTAAGTCGCTTCAGTCGTGTCCAACTCTGTGTGACCCCATAGATGGCAGCCCACCAGGCTCCCCCGTTCCTGGGATTCTCCAGGCAAGAACTCTGGAGTGGGTTGCCATTTCCTTCTCCAGTGCATGAAAGTGAAAAGTGAAAGTGAAATCGCTCAGTTGTGTCCGACTCTTAGCGACACCATGGACTGCAGCCTACCAGGGTCCTCCATCCGTGGGATTTTCCAAGCAAGAGTACTGGAGTGGGGTGCCACTGCCTTCTCCAATAGTATCTTGAGTATCCTTCAACTCATGCTTAATGCTCAGTATGTTGAACATTCTTCAATTTGGAAACAATATACAGATAGTGTCTTGAATTTACTTCCCACATAGGATGGAACAAGAGTGTCAGTTACTCATTCGCATCTGAATTTTAAAAGGCGTATATATTTAAAAAGTGAAGATAATCACAAGATAAAAACTTTGACTTATAATATAAGTGAGTAATGGGGATGTGATGTACAACTTGGTCACAATAATTAGCAATACCACATTGTATGACTGAAAGTTGCTAAAAGAGTAGATATTAAAAGTTCTCATCATAAAAATAAAATTGAGAATTATGTAAAAAAAAAGTGAGATAAAATTTAATTTGCTTTCACCGATTGACACTGTTGTTTATTTAACTACTTGTTAGGATCCAAACCACTTGAGAGCAGGGATCATGTCCTCTTATCATATACACACTGTGCATGCTGAATAGGTTGTGACCTGGGCTGGCTTGACCATCAGGTTCTTTGCCAAGAAGGATGCTACTCCTGAGATTTCAGTCATTGGCCTCTCTAACATGTTTCACTTGCTTGAAACTTGCTGAAAAATTATCCTTTGGGCTTTAAATTTCATGCTTGATTTCACCCAAAAGGTGAGTTTTCTTGGTTGAATGTTGAGAGAAAGATCTGTTCAGCTGTTTCTGACACTTGGGCAGCTGAAGAAAAAGAAGAAGAAGAAGCTGACCGTCAGTTTTATGCCATAAAAATCATTTAAGATTATTTTTGCACATGAATAACTCCAACGTAGAGTGAATTTAAAATTTGAAACTTTCCATGCATCTGCATCTCACAGGGGAAAAAAATGGGGTCATTTTGGAAATTTTTTTAAAAATTACATATCCATAGCAGCTTCAAGTGACCAAAAATTTGCTTTGTATATGCCGATCTCAGATTTAAGGAACTGTTTCCATGATTCTGTTTGGTAAATACATAACAGCTCTATTCAGTACTTACTGTATGGCTTTTTGTATGTTTGATTATAAATTTGTTTAAGGTTAGGGATACTATATTATGTGTCAACAAGAAGGAGTTGAAGCCTTTTTGCTCTTGTTTTTACTGCTTTCTAAACCCATGTTCTTTATTTCTTGTGCTCAGGGAAGGTTAAGCTTTACTTTTACTTAGTAAATCTCAGCCCTGAGCCCTCTTTATTTTTGGTTCCTTGTTCTTCTGGGGTCCAATCTTGCTACACTCCATCTCCTTGTTTACATATATCATACTACCTGCCTTCAACACTAGACTGTAAGCTTTCTTTCTAGGTCAGAGATAGTGTTTCATTTGCTTGGCTTGAGTGTCTAACTGCAGCTCTGCTGTAATTAGGCTCTCACTGGATAAATGTATGATCGAAAGCAGGTATCTGTATAGGCTGGTAGTAGGACCTCTAATATGGAAAAGCTCTGGACCTCTAGTCTGGTCTGCTGCCACCAAGCTGATTCTGCTTTCTGCTTGTCATTGGAACAGAATGTATTATAAGTGCTCATTAAGGCTTTGTTTTTTACCACTTCTATACTCATTTTCTAAATGCAAACTATTCTCATGATTCTTACCCTCTATTAAGAATCTTCCCGGGATGAACCGGGGAGATGGGCGGGGAAGGGAGGTGGGAGGGGGCTTCAGCATGGGGAGATTGTGTACACCTGTGGCTGATTCATGTCGATGTATGGCAGAACCAATACAGTACTGTAAAATAGAATAAAGCATTAAACAAAAATAAATAAGTAAATAAATAACTATTGTATCAAAAAAAATAATTAAAAAAATAAAAGAATCTTCCTTACTCATGGCACACACATTTTTGTCACACTTGACCTTTTTAGTTTATATTATGAAAATAATAAAGCCATTTGAGTTTTCCAAATATGTAATATTGTGATGCTGAGCATGCTTTAAAAGCTATTTGCCCCTCGTCTTTGTTACTTCAAGAAGCAGATATGTTCCCCAGAGTGGGGACAGGATATGTCATTCAATCACCTGTGTCCCCATGCTCCTGCTCTTGAGAATGAAGGCTTTTAACATCATCAGAAATAGTAACTACACAGGAAGCTCGCTTTTGAGTTCTGTTCTCATGTTTAATTATCCTTGCAGTAAGGAAGCTCTGATCTTAATCCCTGTGGTTGCATATCCTCTAATATTGCATTCTGAGAACAGCTGTTCACCATCCCTTGTCCTAACTGTCGATGTAGATAAAGAAAGTTAATGAGTTTGCTGCTTGGTCTTCCTTCTTTCTAGATTGAAAGATCCCCTAGCCTCTTAAACTTTGTGCCCATGGGACTGATTCATAGACTCTTTAATTAATTTTAGTTGATACTATGTTTTTCAATATTTCTCCATTTTTATGGTCTTTTCTTCAAACACTGCCCTAAAACATCTCGCCAAAGCTCAGTGACATGGAGAAACAGCTTTCTCTCTGGAGTGGAGAAGTTAGAACCCAGGGATGGAATGACTGCCTGAAGCCTCATAAGAACTCATGGAAGTGGGTGGAGTCAAGGAACTCACTGATAAGTGAAGGAAACTCTTGGAATCAAGAGAAAGGGATTTGACTGTGTCACCTCCCTGCTGTGTCACTTATCTGTCATTTGAGACGTGGAAATAATGATATAACTATGCCACATATTCTGCCTCTTTCTTAGAGATGTTACCAACTTCATAAGTGACCATAAGAGATAATGGGAAATTGTGAACTCTGTACAGAGGGTTGTTGGAACCTGAGGGAAAGAGTGCAATGTCTTCAGAAGGTAAACAGAAAGTTCAAAGTGCAATGAAGGAGAATTTAAGCAAAGCAAATGAGATTGGTGATTTGTTGCAGTAAATCCTTGGTAGACAGTATCTGAGTATATCAGACCCAGTCAAGATGATCAGGTGGAAAATTAGGAAAAACATTTTACTAAGTTCCTCTGTATCTACTGCATGGTTAAATTAATGTATTATTTTAAAAATTTTATGTGCAAAAGAAATAGTCTTTTTCTCCCTCACAAAGGGAGTCCTCATGCTCAGAAATATTAAATGGTTTGCCCAAGACGGTACAGCCGTCGGAGGCAAAAGCCTGGACAAGGACCTTTTGTCTCCTTATCTTCTCAGTTCTATTTTTGTTTCCTTCAAGAGTCTGAAGTGTAATGAACATGAATCTATGAAAACCACTGAGACTTCAAGTTCAGTCAGTTCAGTTCAGTCGCTCAGTCATGTCTGACTGTTTGCGACCCCATGAATTGCAGCACGCCAGGCCTCCCTGTCCATCACTAACTCCTGGAGTTCACTCAAACTCATGTCCATTGAGTTGGTGAAGCCATCCAGCCATCT
>SJYC01077465.1:0-26581 GCA_006408675.1 Madoqua kirkii | reverse complement strand
GTTCAGTCGCTCAGTCGTGTCCGACTCTTTGTGACCCCATGAATTGCAGCTCGCCAGGCCTCCCTGTCCATCACTAACTCCTGTAGTTCACTCAAACTCATGTCCATTGAGTTGGTGAAGCCATCCAGCCATCTCATCCTCTGTCGTCCCCTTCTCCTCCTGCCCCCAATCCCTCCCAGCATCAGAGTCTTCCAATGAGTCAACTCTTCGCATGAGGTGGCCAAAGTACTGGAGTTTCAGCTTCAGCATCATTCCTTCCAAAGAACACCCAGGACTGATCTCCTTTAGAATGGACTGGTTGGATCTCCTTGCAGTCCAAGGGACTCTCAAGAGTCTTCTCCAACACTACAGTTCAAAAGCATCAATTCTTCGGTGCTCAGCTTTCTTCACAGTCCAACTCTCACATCCATACATGACTACTGGAAAAACCATAGCCTTGACTAGACAGACCTTTGTTGGCAAAGTAATGTCTCTGCTTTTTAATATGCTATCTAGGTTGGCCATAACTTTTATTCCAAGGAGTAAGCGTCTTTTAATTTCATGCCTGCAGTCACCATCTGCAGTGATAAAGTTAACAGAAACATCTCTCTTTACATAGCAGTACTTGGGCAGAATGTCTTATACATCAGACTCTTGAAGATTGAATTATTATGTGTCAATACCTCAGAGCCAGTATCCTCACAAACATATTTTCAGATTTGCAAAGTTAAGAACTAACTGTAAACTGTGGCGACTCAGCCAGATTCTAGCCTCTTGAAGGCTAGATTGGTGGTCAGCCCTCCACCTGTGACATCTGCCTACTCTCTTTACTTGCAACCACCACAGTGATATTACTTTTGTCTCTAAGTATACTTTTGCTAAAATTATAGAATTTTAGATTTGTACCCTATTACTCCCATTCTAGTTAGCCTAATAAATCAAGGGACTATCATCCAATGAGTGACAGAAATTAGATTTGAACCCAGGTCTCTTGTGTTCCATTTGAGCTTCCTCTTCTTTTTTTCCACAGTATCTGTTTCTTAAAATCTACCTTCTTTGGGGGGTTTGTTTTGGCAAGGGAGAGTTTCTTATAGCAAATACTTAGTTTCCATCATCTATGACTGATTCTAGTCTTTAAATTGTGAGTAATGATGCTTACCTCCTACGGATGCCATGAGAATGAAATGACAGAAGCAAAGCACAGGGAACCTTGTTTAGGATGTAGTAGATGTTAAATGAACGCTTTTTTCCATTCAGTTGTTTACTCAAGATATATTCTCAATTTCTATAGTGAACTTGGTGTCATTACTTTTCTCCACTAGACCAGAAGCCAGTGGTCTCCATCTTTGTCTGTAATTGGAATCTCCTGAGGAGCTTTAAAAGATACTGATGCTGGGATGGGCCTCACTCCCAGAGGTTCTGATTTAATTTCTCTGGTGACAGAGATAGTCCTTGAGTATTAGTGCTTAAAATCTCTCCAGGTAATTCGAATGTGCAGCCAAAGGCTGAGGAACAGGCCTCACCACCAAGTATTGTAAGGGCTGTGTTTTTGTTTTATTCATCTTTGCAACCCTAGAATCAGTAGAACATCTCAGTGTGGGCACTGAGATTTGGGTTACTCGGAGGGACAGAAATGGCCATATATTTTCATTCCTTCCTTTGTTGATTCATTCAAATAATTCCATCTTATTCCAGCTTGTTTATCCCTCTGATTTAGTCTAAGCTATTTTATAGTTTACTAAATGATTCTTTCTGGAATGATACGTTCCTGGAGTACACCATTCTTTTCCTCTTAGTGTTTATTTGTTTGTTTGTTTCTAATCTCAGGCTTTCAGGAAATTTGGAGATTCAGTATTTATCAATCAAAATTAACGAACTCATGGAAGACAGAGAAGGAGAAATATCATATGACATCCCTTATGTATGGAATCTAAAAAGGAATGATACAAATGAGCTTTTTTACGAAACAGAGACTGGCAGACTTGAACAAACGTATGCTTATCGGGGGGGAAGGATGCAGGGAGGGCTAGTTAGGGAGTTTCAGATGGGCAGGTGTACATTGCTGTATTTAAAATAGATAACCAACAAGGGCCTCCTGTATAGTGTAGGGAACTCTGCTCAATGTTATGTGGCAGTCTGGATGGAAGGGGGAGTTTTGGGGAAATGTATATGAACGGCTGTGTCTCTTTGCTTTTCACCTGAAACTGTCACAACATTGTTAATTGTATATACCTCAATACAAAATAAAAAGTGAAAGAATGAGCACATAGTCTTTTGCCCAGGCATAAAAAAGAAATTAATGAATTCATGCATTTATCTATAGTAGCGATAAACATTTATTGAGCCTCTGAAATATGTCGTGCTGGGCAAATGAGATACAAAGATGAATAAGATGAAAACTGTTTTCAGAAAATAGCGAGTCTATTGGTAAAATGAACATGTTAACAGATCATTGTACTATCACCTGGTAAGGGCATTGAGAGAGGTATCACCCTCTCAATTGCCCATCAATAGCTTCAGTTTTTTCCATATCTCTTTGGTTTAGTTTTCTCCAGTTTGTGTGTGTGTGTATACACACATATGGTATGTATATATTATATGTATGCATATATACACACACATATAGTATCATTTTGAATCTGGATGGAGTCATTTATGAAGTAGTTGGAGACAGACATATAAACCAATAAATAAGCAAAATGGCTAAGAAGTCATTCTGGTGCACAGCCTGATGCTCTCCAGATAAAACCCTAGAAGACTATCTGTCTTTGTCCCTATCTCAGGAGCATTTTACCATGACATTTTAATAGCATTGATTATTTATAGAAAAGATTTATTTCTATTCTCAGTCCTTTTCCATTAACACATGAAGTGTTTTTAAATTATGCAGACTTTCAGAAGTCTCTTTCCTAATCAAGGGGAAAATTCTTGGCAATTAGGAAAATTAAACTTCTTTCCTTATCTTCTGACTGAATTATTCCATCCACCTGCTTTCCTGGACGGCCCTTGGGATACTTTAATTTTGGATGACAAGGCTGGAGGATGGGCTCCGTTTAGCCAGTGAAAATCAAATATTATACTCTGGGGGAGAAATAATAGAAAAATATTATTCTAAGCTGTTTTGAGACCTCATCCATTCAATAGGTAATTGGCCAGTATGACTCATATTAAGCTCAAAGCTAAGTTAAAAGCACTTGGTATATGAGATTGATTAGTCAGTCATCTTGCAAGCCTCTTTCAGAATGGGATTAAAAAAAGAGAAATTTTTTTGGAAGGAGTCAGAAGGATATGAAGTATGATTTGTGGTTAGATAAAGGCATCCCAGAGGAGCCTGTAGAACATAAGAGCTGTGGAAATATATGTCAGTCTGTCTACATAGAAGTTATGGTGGGGTGAGGAGGGTGGTACTGAGAGATCAAGGAAATGAGCCTCCTCTATATCATTTCTGGCTTGTCTAGGCAGGATTTCTCAGCCTCTGTACTTGGACACTTTGGACTGGGTAGTTATGTGTTCTGTGGAGCTGACTGTGAGTCATGGGATGTTTATCAGCATCCTTGGCCTGTACTCCTTAATGCTAATAGCACCTTCTTCTTTGTTGTGAGAACCTAGAATATCTTCAGGCTTTGCCTGGTTGAGAATCACTGATCTAGGCAAGCCCAGGGTGATTGAAGGTCACTAATTTTTAAAAATCCTTTTATATATTAAAAAAAATATATCTGTAATGGAACCTCAACCGGCAGTCTGTTAAATAGTAAAGTCAATAATGGGAGGAACCCTGTGTATATTATCCACTGTTTACTAAGTGTGCAGTTAAGGCTAAATTGTGAATGAACACCATCAGCAAATGAGTTAGGTATGGGAAGATTTGTTGTTGTTCACTTGCTCAGTCGTGTCTGACTCTTTGCGACCCCATGGACTGCAGCATGGCAGGCTTCCCTATCCTTCACCATCTCCTGGAGCTTGCTCAAACTCATGTTCATTGAGTTGGTGATACCATCCAACCATCTTGTCCTCTGTCATCCACTTTTCCTCCTGCCTTCAATCTTTCCCAGCACTGGGGTCTTTTCTTCCAAAGAGTCAGCTCTTTGCATCAGGTGGCCAAAGTATTTTAGCTTCAGCCTCAGCATCAGTCCCTCCCTGGTGGGCTACAGTCCATGGGGTCTTAAGAGTTGGATGTGACTAAGCATCTGAGCAGATATACTAAAATATATTTATTTAATACCTGAGTTCCTGGTACTGTATGTTCTTGGGATACATTAGTGAGCAGAACAACTACTTAGCTGTGTAACCTTGAACAAATTATTAGGAACCTCAATTTTCTTATATATAAGAAGATAATATATGCTTACTCCACTATTAAATAACAAAATATAATGCATGTGAGGTGCTTAGTATAATGCCTGCATAGAATAACAGAAACAATGATAATTACTATACAACTGATAATTATTTAATGGTAATTGTAAGACTCACCAGCTTAACCTTTCAGAAGAGGAAACTGAGTTCAAGAATGTGTACAAACATCAATGCCCAGAGCTCAGAGACAAAAGTGGGGCCACCTGCCTCTCTACACTCCTTTTCTCATTGAGAGGAGGTTTTAAGTATTATAGATATTAATAAAATGATAGAAACTTCTGAAAATCCATTCTTTTAGAGAAAAAAATCATAATTGTCAGAAGCTGAACAAAGATTAACCCATTTACCATAGATGGTTGAACAAAAGATACATCTTAGAGTTTCATTTGTAAGCACCATAGTCCAGATGATTATCTGGGTAGGGTTAAGAGGATAAAAGCATAAAAGAAAAATGAAAAAAAAAAAAAAACCCACACAGCAGGAGCTTTCTTTAAAGAGGCCTTTAATTCACAGGTTTTTGAACTCTTCTCTGCAACAAATTATAAGGCAGAAATTTCACATGAGGGTGAAGAGAGAGCATGCCGAAGCAGTAATGGCTTTAAGAAAGACATCTTAATGGACTCTACACACGCTATTTGAAATTTCTCTAAGAGTCAAAACAGGAGAATAAAATATAAAAATACCTGAAAAGTATGTTGGAAACAACCACTTAAATTTATGCACTGACTTCCCAGGTGGCTCAGATGGTAAAGTATCTGCCTACAATGCAGGAGACCCAGGTTCAATCCTTGGGTCGGGAAGATCTCTTGGGGAAGGAAATGGCAACCCACTCCAGTATTCTTGCCTGGAAAATCCCATGGACGGAGGAGCCTGGTGGGCTATAAGTCCAAGGGGTCGCAAAGAGTCAGACACGACTGAGCAACTTCACTTTCTTTCACTTCATGCTTCTGTTTGACTCCATGCTTCTGTTGGCAAGTCAAGAGGACAGTCAGAAACTCCACCTCTTTTTCTGGACATGGCATCTGTATTTGGAGAAGTTGAAAAGGGAGTCTCTGAAGGTCTTTATGATTCTGACCAGACCTCCACCTTTTCCTCCTACTCAGAAGACTTGCAACCCCACCACTACCGTCTACTTGAGACCATCAAGACTAATATAATAAATCTTTATCCTCATTTATTTCTGTCATCACCGGCAGCTCAGGACTCTCTGGTCAGTGTTCTTCCCTGTTTGGTTCCGTATATCCATCACTTGTTCCCTCCCCTGCCACATACATGTCTAATAATCTCTCCACTTGCTTTATTCTCTTTAGAATTCAGCAGCATCCACCTTATTATATAGATTGTCTACTTTTTTGTTTGGTTTCCTTCAACACTAAGGAAAATCTTAGTTTCATGAGGTTAGAGATGTATGTGTATTTTGTTCTCCATCACATAGAACAATGCCAGGCATATGGTAAGCATTCAGTAGCTTTTTGGTAAATTAAAAAAAAAAAAAGAACTGGATAAATATGTTTGGATAGTGTGCCAGGGATTGTGCTGGAGAGGCACTGGGAGGTGGAATTAAGGATGGATCAATAGAATATCTGCCTTCTAAGGATATGTAGTATAGGAGGAGAGAAAATTATCACTCAGAGTGGATTCAAACAAGTGTCTTAAGAAGTGTGGCAAAGACTTCCAATGCTCACTTTTGTCTTATTTTCTCCTTTAGAATTTATAGAATTATAATCTCTCATACCCTTTGCCATTAGGGGGGCATGTGACTTTTATTCTGCCCATTGAATGGTTGTAAGCGGAAGTGATGTGCATCACCTCAGGATTTAACAAATCAGTGCAAGATTCTCTATCATTCTCTTTTGGCATGTTCCAAAAGTTCAGCTTGAGAATGGAGAATCCTGTATCAGCTTAGACTGAAAAAGCACTGAATGAGGTTAGATGCCCTAGAGAGTCTCTGAGGAGCAGATCCAAAAAAATACTGCTAATACCAATGTCATAGGGCATACTGCCTATGTTCCCCTAACCCAAGGAGTTTTATGGTTTCAAGTCTTATACTTAAACCTTCAATTTTGAGTTCACTTTCATATATGGTGTAGGAAAATACTCCAGTTCATTTCTTTTGCATGTAGGTGTCCAGGTGTCACCACTTATTAAAGAGGCTGTCTTTTGCCTGTTACACATTCTTGCCTCTTTTGTCATAGATTAATTGACCATATAAGCATGGGTTTGTTTCTGGGCTCTCTATTCCATTCCATTGATTTATGTGTCTGTTTTGATTACTAGAACTTTGTAATATAGTTTGAAATCAGAGAGTGTGACATCTCTAGCTTTGTTCTTCTTTCTCAAGGATGCTGAGGCTATTTGAAATCTTTTTAAATTCCATATGCATTTTAGGTTTATTTGTTCTAGTTCTGTGAGTAATTGTGTTTGTATTTTGATAGGAATTGCTTTGAATCTATAGTTTGCTTTGGGTAGCATGGACAGTTTGACAATATTAGTTTTTCCAGTTTGTAAGCACAGGTACATTTCCATTTGTTTCCATTGTCTTCGGTTTCTGTCATCACTGTCACATAGTTTTCAGAGTATCGCTTTTTCACCTCCTTTGTTAAATTTATGTCTAGGTATTTTTTGATGCATTTGTAAATGAGGTTGTTTTCTTTATTTTTCCTTTTGATAGATAATTATTAGTGTTTAGGACAGATCATTTAGAAATAGAACACTGTCCATGGTTTGAAAAACTGTGAGACACCTTTGTGAGTTTCTATAAGGAGGAGAGGCTTTGTTTCCTTTTATTAGTGCATTCTGTACTACTTTCTCTCTGACTTCAGAAGTCCAAACTCCAGGGGCAGCTGGGGGAAAGATAGAAGAGATGTACCTTTTATGATAAGAATCCATCCAGAAGAGCATAAATTGGCAAATGTTTCCTGAGTGTCTGTTCTATACCCACCACTAGGTTTGGTATAAAGGCAGACGCTAAACAAATAGAAAACAGCATCTGCTCTGGAGGTCACTATGTCCTTTACTGTAAATAAGTGTTCAATACGTACTGTATTAGCTACAAGATTTATAAAAATTTAAAGATTTGTAAAAATTTCTTCAAACTATCTTCAAAGCAATCATTGAAGGGAAAGGTGAAGATTTGACCCTGACCTTGAAAAAGGGCAGAATTTAATACAGCTAGTAAGATTGACTTACTATTGAGATTCTTATGCACTGAACACAATGTGAAGATTTTTATAGCCCATTGCCTTCATCTGCATATATTATCTCCACTTTATAGTAAGGAAAGTGAGTCATGGGGATGTTAAATAATTTGGATTCAAGCTCTTTGGCAAAGTTTGTTCCTTGTTAAAGCTGCTGCTGCTGCTGCTGCTAAGTCTCTTCAGTCGTGTCCAACTCTGTGCGACCCCATAGTTGGCAGCCAACCAGGCTCCCCCATCCCTGGGATTCTCCAGGCAAGAACACTGGAGTGGGTTGCCATTTCCTTCTCCAATACATGAAAGTGGAAAGTGAAAGATAAGTCGCTCAGTCGTGTCCGACTCTTCGAGATCCCATGGACTGAAGCCTACCAGGCTCCTCTGCCCATGGGATTTTTCAGACAAGAGTACTGGAGTGGGGTGCCATTGCCTTCTCCACTTGTCAAAGCAGATGTTCTTAATCATAAGGCTATTGTGTTGAGATGAAAGGATGAAGAACATGTCTTTTGAAAGGAAGAACATGTTGGAATGAACCTCACTTGTACTGTTCTCACACCTAGAAGAGCCTTGACTTTATTGATTTTTCCAATATAAATTTCAGGTCCTTTATCCTTTTGGTTGTGGAAGAGGAATTAGGTGAACTGATCTTTATATAGTGCCTTAATACTTGTCAAAGCAGATGTTCTTAATCATAAGGCTATTGTGTTGAGATGAAAGGATGAAGAACATGTCTTTTGAAAGGAAGAACATGTTGGAATGAACCTCACTTGTACTGTTCTCACACCTAGAAGAGCCTTGACTTTATTGATTTTTCCAATATAAATTTCAGGTCCTTTATCCTTTTGGTTGTGGAAGAGGAATTAGGTGAACTGATCTTTATATAGTGCCTTAAGCAATGGCGCTGCTGAACTATCAGCTATGCTGAGTAAGCCAAGCTACCTCTTCCTATTTCTCAAGTACGAAAATCCATCTCAACTCTTTACTCATATAGATGTATAAGCAAAGTGAGGGTTGGGTGAACTGGTCCCAATTCATCAAGACAGCTGATGAGTCAGAATCCTTGGACTATGATGAGGATTAGCATAGGTCAATGGGTTCATCGATGGGCTTTTAATTGCATTAGAACTCCAGCCACATAACTTTACCTGTGATGAGTGAGTGAGCATTGTGGTATCTGGGTCCTTGCTAGAATCATATGGCATGCTTGAAGGGTTAGTCTTACTGTTCTGTAGATCAGACACCCAGCAAGCTCTCAATGGGCTAAAATCAAGACATTGGCAAGGCTGCTTCCACACTGGAGGCCCTATGGAAATGGAGAATCCGTTTCCAATCTGTTTTCAGCTTCTAGGGGCTGTCCATTTTCTTTTGCTAGTGATCCCCTTTTCTTCTATCTTCAAAGCCATCATTGAGACCTTGCTGGATGTCTGACCTACAGAACAGTAAGACGATACATTTGTGTGTTGTAAGCCACCGAGTTCCTGGTAATCTGTGGCAGCAGCCTTAAAAAACTGATATACCACGCTAAAGAGACTTCTTGACAGGGGCTATGGACTTAGATAAAGGACTGCAGCTACTGCCCAAGTGTATTCCAGTAAGTGAGGGAGGGAGATAAATACGCTGGTCTCTCTCTCCTCCTCAGTGCCTCCCCTTGGTGAATCCATTAGCTAAAAGCTGCAGGGCAGAACAGCCTGGGTGATGCCTTTCCTAGCCCTCACCCCTTTTGGGGAGGGATATACTGAGCAAGGTCCATGCCTCTGTTTTCATGAATATGGAGCCCTCCCTTTCTCTCCCTTTAGTTGAACATAATGTAAATCCTAGAGTATGGGCTGATAGAAAATCTGTGGCTCGAGCACAAAATGCTATTCCTGTAGTTGTCAAGCTCAAAGATCTGCACTTATTTCCACATAAGAAGCAGTATCCACTGAAACCTGAGGTTAAGGAAGGGTTAAAACCCATCATCGAAAATTTAAAGAAACAGGGACTATTAATTCCCTATAACAGTCCTTGCAACACTCCTATTTTGAGTATAAAGAAATCAAATGGTAAATGGAGACTAGTTCAAGATTTATGTATAATAAATGAGGCTGTAGTTCCTTTACACCCAGTGGTGCCTAATCCATATACTCTATTGTCTGAAATTCCTGAACAAGCCAAATATTTCTCAGTAATTGATGTAAAAGATGCCTTCTCTTCAGTGCTTTTGGCAGAGGAAAGTCAATTTCTATTTGCCTTTGAAGACCCTACGCAGTCAGCTTCTCAGTTAAGATGGACAATTTTGCCCCAGGGATTTCGTGACAGTCCTCACTTATTTGGACAAAGTTTGTCGCAGGATCTCCAAAATTTTAATAGCTCTGAAGCAGTGGTGTTACAATATGTAGATGATATTTTGCTCTGCGCTGAGACATAGGAGAAGGCAATGGCACCCTACTCCAGTACTCTTGGCTGGAAAATCCCATGGACGGAGGAGCTTGGTGGGCTGCAGTCCATGGGGTCGCTAAGAGTCAGACATGACTGAGCGACTTCCCTTTCACTTCTCACTTTCATGCATTGGAGAAGGAAATGGCAACCCATTCCAGTGTTCTTGCCTGGAGAATCCCAGGGATGGGGAGCCTGGTGGGCTGCCGTCTATGGGGTCGCACAGAGTTGGACACAACTGAAGCGACTTAGCAGCAGCAGCAGCAGTGTTTAGTCTTCTAAACACAGAACACAGAGCAGGGCAGCACAAGGTGGAAATTGGATCTACAGGGGCAAATGGAAAAGTTTAACCAGTGTGGAGGTTAAACTTTAGGGTGGAGGTTTCAAATGGTTGGATACTTGACTTGATTTCGCTCATTATCATAAAGAGGGGGACCTGGCAGGAAGCATTGCCAAGAAACTGCTTTCAGACAAACGGTTGGATTAGCTCCATATATTTCATCTTTACAGCTGGAGAACAGATATGTAAATGTGTTTCATTCAGTCCAATCAACAATCAATCAGTGAAGTCAGTCATCATTCAAGAAATCTGCTTGAAAGACTCGCTCTTTACTGGCACAAGGAGCAAGTTGGGGTGGGGTGGGGAAGGATATAGGAAAATAGGAGATACCACCTTTGCTCTGGAGGAGTATGTGAAGTAGAGGTGGAGGTGAGACAAGATGGAGAGGCAGACAGACAGAGCCATCCGTAATTCATCCATCAGGGCTGTATGCATGTGCCTGAAGGGAGAGGACATGAGGTGGAAATCAAAGGTAGTAGAGATGGGGAGGGAATGTTCACAGACAAGGTGGTACTTAAGCTGGACTTTGAAATATCAGTAGAATATTTCAGTATGAAAAAGGATAAAGAGCCCCAAAGCAGAGAGAATGGCATGAGAAGAGGAGAGGCCAGAGGCTTGACATTCAGGCAACAGCAAGAGATTCCATTTTGCTAGAATAGAGGATGCTTGGGGCATCTGGTGCTGTAGGGTGGGGGCTTGAGGCTTGATAGGGTGGGTTGGATTATGAAGAATCTTAAATGGAACTCATACATATGTGTGTGTGCACACCAACAGACTCATGCACATACACACAGAAGAAGCTTAATGGTGTGTGTGTGTGTGTGTGTGTGGTTTTGGTATAGATGTCATAAACTCATGTAAGTAGTTGATAAGGTCTGTAGAAATAATATGTTTATTATGAATATACTTGTAAAACAAAAATAAGCAGAATGTGTGAAATAAGTCATTGCTTCCATAATATAGATTTTTATCTCTTAAAGTAAATTTTTGTCTTATACTGCCACATACCCAGCTCTGCCCATTTTAATGGAATTTTGTATATAAAAATAAAATGTGAAACAAAATTACTGAAAGAATCACAAACTCTGAATTCCCTGAAGGTAAACATGTGAGATGACTTTCTTTACCTCAGTTGATTCTTGACCTCTTTCTTTCTGTACCCTCCTTGTCTCTTGCAACTTACACAACACATGTGTGTGCACACAAACAGACACACACACACACACACACACACAGACACACACACAGAAGAAGCTTTACTCTGAAAGTTTCCTTATGCTTGCAGGAAGATGACCAGTGTCTCTCCTCTCATCTCTGAGGAATCACTGTGCCAACCAGCCATTTGGCTGACTCACCATATACGTGATTTCATTACTCAGACCCCAGCCACTGCCTCAAACAAACATACTTTGTCTTACTTATGAAAAGTAACACTTATATTAAAAAAAAAAAAACAAAAAACACCTGAATAATTGTCTTCCTCAAAATGTCATCAGAGCACCTGCTCAGGGCTTCTTTGACATAGGTCCAGTTACATCCTTTATCTCCTCTGATGGAACCTTCACCTTAGTGCAAGTGAGGCAGGCAATGCATGAAGAGATGTGGCTGCTGTTATGTAATTACTTTTGACTGCCTTTAATAATGTACATTGTAATTGATGGTAATAGCGCACTTATTTTCCAAGAACCTCAATAGCTAAACAAGCACGAGGAAGTAATATTGAATCCAGAGAAAGCTACTACCAAGGATTACAAGAAACTCTGAGCTCTGGAGAAAGTGGGTTTTAGTTCTGTGGACCCAGTTTATCATCTATAAAATAAGAGCTTGGATAAGGCACTTCAGAAAGGCAATTAGAGTTGCTATTCAGTGCCTAAGTTGTTTGTGTTCACCTCTTTGCAACCAGCACCTCAACTGCAGCATGCCAGGCTTCCTTGTCCTTCACTATCTCCCAGAGTTTGCTCAGGCTCATGTCCATTGAGTCAGTGATGCTATCTAACCCTCTCATCCTCTGCCACCCTCTTCTCCTTTTGCCTTCAGTCGTTCCCAGCATCAGGGTCTTTTCAAGAGAGTCAACTCTTCAAATCGGTGGCCAAAGTATTGGCACTTCAGCTTCATCAAGTGTGGAGGTTAAAAACACCAATATGACTCAAACCCAGTCTGCCACCTGTTAGCTGTGTGGGTATGACACATCAGTTCACTGAGTTTCATCTGTAGAAGGATAAAAATAGTACCTAATGCACAGGGCTATGAGGAGGGATTAATTGAAGGATACAGTGAAGTGCTTGGCATTGTGGGTGTGTGTGCCTGCCTGCCTGTTCTACAAGTAACAAAATGAGGAGGCAAAGAAAGGATGAGACTCTGTGGGACAGTGACAAAGCCCTTTGCAGTCACATGACTAGTTCTGCGTTGGGAAATTTAATGCTGTCTCTTGCAAGTAGGCACTGGGTCTAAGGTGCCACAGATCTGTGAGACGGGCATTATCTAGTTATTTCTAGTGAAGATGTTTTAACATAGGAAAGGAAGCAAACCTAAACCCAAAAATGGTGATGAAAAATTCCTTTCCAGTATCAAATAATAGTGTTCACACATCCCAGTAGCAAGTGCTTGCTGCATGCAGAAATGAAGAAATTTCTGGTTGGACCTGAACACTTGTTACCACTGGCTTGGCTTCACCTTTTATTAATTTTGGAATCAGTGGTGGATGAGGCAGCCTGTCATCCTTTCCTAACCTCTTCTCATTGGAATTGGAGAATTAGATCAGCTTAACCAACCTCTCATCAAGAAACTGTGAAATAACCACAAACAGAACACAGTGAAGAGAGATTGATCCTGGATTAAGTACTGCAGATTCATACCTCCTTGGAATTACAGGAAATGATTAATAGTTCTGGCTGTGGAATTCTCAGAAGATTAGAGGGTGGAGATGATTGTTGTTCAGTTGTTAAGTCATATCCAACTGTTTGTGACCCCATGAACTGCAGCACACTAGGCTTGCCTTCACTATCTCCTGGAGTTTGGTCAAATTCATGTCCATTGAGTTGGTAATGTTGTCTAACCATCTCATGCTCTGCTGCCCTCTTCTCCTTTTGCCTTCAGTCTTTCCCAGAATCAGGGTCTTTTCCAATGAGTTGGCTCTTTGCATTAGGTGGCCAAAGTATTGGAGCTTTAGCTTCAGCATCAGTCCTTCAGTCCTCCCAGTGAACTTCCTAAAGGATTGGTCCAAATAGTCAAAGCTATGGTTTTTCCAGTAGTCATGTATAGATGTGAGAATTGGACCATAAAGAGGGCTAAGTACCGAAGAACTGATGCTTTCAAGTTGTGGTGCTGGAGAAGACTCTTAAGAGTCCCTTGGACAGCAAGGAAATCAAACCAGTCAGTCCAAGAGGGTGGGAATAAGATGGCACAACTCAGCCAACTGCTTGCTATGTTTCTCAGGGTATAGTCATAGATCATATGGGTCCACAACTTGCTCTTTAAAGAGCAAGGTAAGTCAGAGTGACCACGAAGTCAGAAAGAGACTGAGGCTGCAGTGAATGTTTGTTATGTGTGGACAGAGCCTTGCCAAAACAAAAGCAGGCAAGCAAAACCCCTTAAAACTCTAAATTGGGAAAGAGGCATCTCCATTCCTTGTTTCCTATTCAGCTCTCTTATGTCTAGACATGCTTTAAATACTTTCCTCTGTTCCTGAACTCTAAGACAATCACCAAGTTAGGTGTTCATCTCTTTCATGTGTGTGGAAGGTGGTTCTTTGCTCAAGGAATGCACGGGATAGGCCCATTAGTATGTATTTAGAGCACTGAGTTTTATCATTATCATTGTTATTATCATGGTAGTCCTGTCTGTTCAGAGTTTAATGTTTATTGAAACCACTGTCAGTATCTTAAAAGTCCTTGCCTTTAGCCCAAGATTACAAATGGGCTTCCTCTACTTGGCAGTGAGTGGTAATTACCTTCACATGTATGGAGGTGGCCCAATACATGGTTGGGCTATCACACAAGAAAAACAATATCTCAGTTTGTGTTTATTGGTTCAGTTTTTGCAATGCTGAACTCCTCTGTGGCTTTATTTCTATATGCAGTGGAATTTGTCACAAGGCCTGCCTCTATTCATATATCATCTTTCAGCACACTCAAGTCATTCTGAGAAATGTTTGTATTATTGCTTCACTTTGTCCTGATCCTCGAGCTGATCAGGACATCCATCCAATGTTTCAGCACATTCCTGTGTTACCACTGTGATGGAGTGTTCTTGGATGACTCTCCAGTTCCTGACTTCTCAGGACCTTGGCTACTTTCCAAGGAATGTACCTTTGGAGAGAGTCCTTATCAGTCCTGAGTTAGGGCTTTCTTGTCTCCACCACCTTGCATGTCTAATTCCTTCTGACTCTGGCCCAGATGAGGTTTACTGCCCTCATATGTCTAAATGAATCCAAGATTACTTCTGAATAGCACTTTACACGTTTCAGAACACTTTCTACGAGAAGTTTGATATCTAATCGTTTTACCAGTTTTTTACTTAAAACAGGGAATGGGCTGGAGAATTCATTTTCTAACTTGAAGTTGTATCCTTGAGGCCAACTGTGGAGCTATTTACCCTAGTTGTCTTCTATAATAGCAAAGATGCCAGGCAGACGTAGTTTTGGATATGATTGTAGCCAACAGGGTAAACTAGTCTTTTCAAAGCACGTTTGGTCTGATTTTCATGTATATCTTAAAGAACTATTTTTTTTAATTTAAAAAGAAAACCAATCTGATGTACTTATACATCTGCATTTCTGAGTAATCTTATGAGCAGATACTTCACTTAGTGTATTGGGATCCAATAACCATCCCCACCCCACAAATATCTCTCTTGTTTGTTCTTGTATGCCTTAGAGAGTTAGTGTGGTTACTCGCTAAATCAGTACCATAACTGCTAAAAACCCTCCTCTCACTCTCATACTGGGAGAAAGCTCTTTGTGTTACTGTTACTTATAATATTTCAATAAAGCAAGACTGAACAAACATGAAGGTTTTGCATGTTTAAGGAGCTTCGCCATCATAAACCTACAGTGTTGCCCCACTGGTGTTAATCTAAATCAACTGCAGGAGTTCTCCAAGCTTAAATTTACTGTTCATTCAAAAAGCACATGGTAAGCACTCACTGCATCACCCAGGCTTCTGAGTTGTTCTGCTTATTGGACATGGCTGGATACAACATCTGAATTAGATGTGAAATCGACTGAAAGTCCTTGGGGCATCTCTTGCTGTGATTGCCCATGTGCTCAGGATCATTCTCTTTGGGCGATCTTCAACTCATAGGTTTTGACACAAGAGGAAAACCTAAGACATCACTGACACTAGAGGTGTTCTAGAAAGCTCAGACAGGTTAAGGAAGATTATACAGCTGACTAGTGGCCAAGTCAGGGCTGGAGAGATCAAATATTTTAATATTATCCTGGTATTTCCACAGCCACATATAACCTTTACATGTTCTTCCAGATAAGAACATAGCAGCAGTTCTGTGTCATTTGTAACTGAAAAGATAAACTCAAGACAAGTAATTTTCTGTTGGTGTTTATGGCAAAAGGCAATTGTTAGCGTATAGCTAAAGAGCGTAGTATTCATTCTTAAACATTTTCTGATGCTCAAATTGATTTAGAACCTTTGCCAAAATAAAGCACCCCATTCTTGAAAGAAACCTCTATCTCTGCTACATTCATCTCTTTGCTGTTCATGGCTATTCCACATCTTTTGGAACATATTTATATAAGATCAAAAGTTCACTGGGACTTAATGAGAAAGCAGAAATCACTATTCCAATGCCTTTTCTACCTGTAAAACTCAAGTCTCTAATTATAAGAAATTGTTGTCGTTGTTTAGTCACCCCGTCATGTTTTGTGTTCAGCTTTTTGTGGCCCCAAGGACTGCAGCATGCCAGGCCTCCCTGTCCCTCACCATTTCCCAAAGTTTGCCCAAGATCATGTCCATTGCATTGGTGATGCCATCCATCCGTCTCATCCTCTGACAACCTCTTCTTCTGCCCTCAATGTTTCCCAGAATCAGAGACTTTTCTTATGAGTTGGCTGTTTGCATTAGATGACCGAAATACTGGAGCTTCAACTTCAGCATTAATCCTTCCAGTGAGTATTTAGGGTAGATTTCCCTTAAGGTTGACTGGTTAGATCTCCTTATACAGGACTTTCAGGAGTTTTCTCAAGCACCACAGTTTGAAGGCATCAGTTCTTGGCGTTCTGCCTTTATGGTCCAGCTCTCACAGCAATATGTGCCACTGGAAAGTCCGCAGCCTTGACTATATGGGCTTTAGTTGGTAGAGTAATGTGTCTGCTTTTCAACACACTGTCTAGGTTTGTCATAGCTTTCCTGCCAAGAAGCAATTGTCTTCTGATTTCATGGCTGAAGTCACTATCTGCAGTGATTTTAGAACCCAGGAAAAGGAAATACAGCACTACTTCCACCTTTTCCCCTTCTATTTGCCATGAAGTAATGAGGCTGGATGCCATGATCTTAGTTTTGTTTTTTTTTTTTAATATTTAGTGTTAAGCTGGTTCTCTAGGCTCTTTACATCCTCTTTGCTTTCTGCCATTAGAGTGATATCATCTGCATATCTGAGGTTGTTTAAATTTCTCCCGCCTATCTTGATTCCAGCTTGTAACTCATCCAGCCTGGCTTTTCTCATGATGTGCTCAGCATATAGGTTAAATAAACAGGTTGACAGCAGACAGCCCCATCATATTCCTTTCTTAATCTTGAGCCATTCAGTTATTCCATACAGGGTTTTAATTATTGCTGCTTGGCCTACATACAGGTTTCTCAGTGGACAGGTAAGATGGTCTGGTATTCTCATATTTTTAAGAGTTTCCCACAATTTATTATGATTCACACAGTCAAAGGCTTTAGCGTAATTGATTAAACCGAGATAGATGTGTTTCTGGAATTCCTTTGCTTTCTCTATTTCTGAAGAAATTAAGAAAATGTAAATTTGCTTCAATATTCCATTTCTGCAACACTAAAGATTTTGATTGCTCATAAATTTTCAGAACCAGACTGATTACTCCTGTTGAGGATTTTAGGAATTAGATCAGTTGATTTATGCACACTGGGCATTACTTTTACTCTGCAGAGGTTTCTTTCCCAAGGGCTGACCATAGATAAGCTAATCTGATTTTTCCCTTTCGCAGTCTGGAATTGGTACATAGAGGCTCTAGTTAGTCTCTTCTGGGATTTAGAGCTGGGAGTTTAGCTTGGGCTGGGATAACCATTTTCTATCAAGTGTATGCAAAACAGAAAAATCTTGTTGGTAGAGAGAAAAAATAAATGTAATGCAAAAAGCAGAGATGAGGATCGTGTGGTCCCAAGGAGATGGTAGCAGTAACTTGGGGTCCTGAGTCCCCCATTCCTGGTTCAGTAACCACATAGGTACATCTTTCCTTGCTCGTAAATCCCCACTGAGACTTAACTTAGTGTGAGCAGCATTCTGTTCTTGGGAAAACTAAAGCCAACTGAGTTTAAGACAAGGGCAATTCCTCTCTTGTTCCCAAATAGCAGACATGGTGACAAAAGGACATGAAAACAATGTGACTAGTCTCGCTTTAAATTTACACCCACAAACCTTAAGTGAGGCTTCAGTACTGCCAAGCATGCAACATTGTTTCCCCGAATCAATTTATATTTCACTCTCCAAGACAGCTGTATCATAATTTCTCCTCTTTCTTCAAACTTTCAACACTCCCTCCCTTTGTCACTCCCCTCTGATGACCCTGATTTTTATTTTGCTAGGAAAATAGGATCAGAAAGGCATGGTTTCATCTTCTCATAGACAATAAATCTACTAGTCTACTTGTATTTGTGCTCATGAGCTTCCCCTCCTGTAAAGTGGATCAACTGCCCATATACCTAATAAGGCAACTCTTCTTCATCTGTACTGGGTTCCATTTTTCTTTGCTAATTAAAGCACTTTTCCCATTCAGTTATTCCCCACATTTTACCTTTTCTTACATCATTAATTTTTGCTTCTGTACTTAATTAGCACCCAAAGATATTATGGTTTCATCTTCTCATAGACAATAAATCTACTAGTCTACTTGTATTTGTGCTCATGAGCTTCCCCTCCTGTAAAGTGGATCAACTGCCCATATACCTAATAAGGCAACTCTTCTTCATCTGTACTGGGTTCCATTTTTCTTTGCTAATTAAAGCACTTTTCCCATTCAGTTATTCCCCACATTTTACCTTTTCTTACATCATTAATTTTTGCTTCTGTACTTAATTAGCACCCAAAGATATCATGAGTTCTCATCTTAATAAATACTTACACCCATAAATGAACATCATCTTTGATTTAGAGAAGCTGCTTCACTAACACTCCATTTATCTATGACTTTTTAACAGTAAAAATCCTTGCAAAAATTGTTGATCTCCCATCTATTTTTTTTTCTCTCTTTACACCGTGCCATTCAGGCTTTTATCACCTCCATCAACATCTCACTCCCTTTAAGTTCCATAGTGATCTCCGTGTTCTCAAGTCCCATGGATAATTTTCAAACTTCATTTTTTTAAACCTTGCATCCATATTTGGCAGAATTGATGGTTCCTTCTTTCTCCAGGCATTTTCAGCATGTGGGATCCAATAAACCACTATCTCCTGGTTTTCCTATCTCTTTCTGACTGCTCCTTCTCAGCCTTGTCTGCTGGCTCCCCTTCCTTCCTCTTCTATGCCATGTTTCATTCATCTTGTAGCAGTGTTGGCATGCCAGGTTGTTTTAGTGTCAACTTGGTTAAGCTAAGAACTACATCTCCCAGAATCCCCTTTCCTCTGCCTTCAGATTGGAACTGCTCAAAAGAGGAACTTGAATGGGATTTGAGAAATGGAACTAAAGCAGAGTCATTACTTTCTGAAGAATTTCAGGGTCAAATATGGTGATGAAAAGACAAAAGAAATGCCTGGCAGGTTCCTACTTGTTTTTCTTTTCTTTGACCCAAGTCAGGTTTCTGCCTCCTGATTTCTGGTCCTGTTGACCAGCAATGGTCCCAGTCACACGACCATATGCTTGGTTATAGATGCACAGAAGTGGTCGATACGTAGATGCATTAGCTGCTGTGCTCCTCATGAAGGGGTCCTCATTTGGGGCTCCACTTTAGTGCTGGGTGAGCCTAGCTTATCAGATTTCCCTGAAAGCCCCATCTTATCCATCTGCGTCAGTGCTTTGAGAACACTGCTGAGCAACTTCCTCAGGCCCTCCATTCCCTCTCCTAGATCTTTACTGCTCCAGCTCCTCCAACAATTGTGTAGGGCCTAATTCCTATTCACAAATCTCTTGTCCTATATCATTCCTATTTGAATACTGAGGTAAATATTGCTGTTGCCAGAAGTGGTTCTAGGCAAATAGAACATTAAGGATAGCAATATGGTATGGCATTAGGATTCTGATATGAATAGATTTAAAGGAATTGATTACCTTGTTGTCAGTGGCAAATGGGAGATTTTTAGACTATGTCAAGCAATAGTTATTGCCCTAATTATGAAATGTATAATTGAAATAGACAAATAAGCAACTGGCACAACCCCCATAGTGGTTCCCTGATCTGTGGAGCGAGGCCTTTTATCACAGGAATGGCAAGATGGAAACCTTCAGAACTTCCTCTTCCTACTAAATCAGTAATCCAATTAAAAAATCAATGCTGAATTTTTTTTGGTAGGGTTAGAGAAATTTGTTTCACCATCAAGGACTTGAAAAATGCGAAAAGTGGTGATTCCCATCACGTCTTCAATTAATATGCCTGTATGGGCTGTGCAGATGACAGATCTTGGAAAATGACAGTGGTTTATCATAAACTTAATCAAGTGGAAGGGAACTCCATTTGTAACCTGTGACAGATGTGGTTTCTTTACTGGACTAATCAATACATCCCCTGGAATCCATATGCAGCTAGTAACCTGGTAAATACGTTGAGTAGAGAAGAAGCTTGCTTTTAGATGGTAGTTAGCAATACATTGCTCATCTCAGGACTATTCATCCCCTTTTCATAACTTTTTTTTCAGGGACCTTTCTGCTTTCCCATTCCAAATGACATCATGGTGGTTTACCATGTTGATGACGTTGTATGTTCTAGACCTGTTGAGTAGGAAGTAGTTGCTTCCCTAGAAATATGTGCCAGAGTATTCAAAATATTTCTCACAAAAATGTGGGAGATGCCAATTTAGTCAAGCATTTAGGTCTCCAGTGGCCTAGGGCATATCAAGATACCTGCTATGAGAGAAATCATAGATATTCATACAGTACCATGGGTTTCAGATATAACATAGGATTTATTGGATGAAAAACTTAAAATCAGAGAAGTAGTAGAATGCATACAGTTCCTCATGTTTTTATTGCTCTGTTGCACAGGCTGAGCATAGATGCCCTGTCTGCACCATGATCAAAAGTCCAGCAGAGACTTGCTTTAGCCAAAAAGCTGCTAAGCATTAAGTGAGAGTCACTCAGTCATATTCGACTCTTTATGACCCCAGGGATTATAGCCCACCAGGCTCGTCTGTCCGTGGAATTCTCCAGGCAAGAATATTGGAGTAGGTTGCCATTTTCTTCTCCAGGGGATCTTCCTGACCTAGGGATCGAACCCAAGTCTTCTGCATACCTGCTGTTCTGTCTGAGCCAGATGAAAAACAAAAACAAAAACAAAAACAAAAACAAACTCTCCTGTTTACTCACTTCATTATGTAAGTTAGCCTAAGACAGGGAATGTCTGGTTTCTTGCAATAAAAAGAAGTAAAACAGGAGCTCTCTGGGTCCAGAACATGCTAGGGAAGAGGCATAGTGGAGACCAAGGTCTGAATACTGGAGGCTTAGGAAACAGCCTTGCCTGCTGAATAAAATGTTGAAATTAGCCAAAGGCTTTATCTCTGTATGCTAGCTGAGCAGTGCTAAGCCAGCTCTCTGCTAAGTGTCCAAAATGGGGAGGAGATGAGCCCCCAAGGCCATCTGGATTTATGTCTACTCAATATCCCTTCCAAGGAAAGGGTATAGTTGCTGCACCTGCTGTTCCTACAGTTGTAAAGCAGTGCGTCCCATCCACTTTCCCTAGGAAAAATGGCCAATTCCTTGGCTCTATACTGATTTGTGGGTAGGGGCTGATGCTTTGATTGGATAGTCAGAGACTTGGAAACAACACAATTCAATAATTATGTCAAGCAGTCCAGAAATAGTACATGGATAGAACTCTTCATAATGGGCACAAAGTATAAACGTATTTGTGTTCTGTGTGCTTATTTACAAAAGACCTCTTCCAGCAGAGGTCAGTATTAATAACCAGATGGACAAGACGACTGATGGTACAGATAGATGTTAGTCAGCCCCTTTACCCTGCCATTCCAACCATTGCCTAGGAGGTGAGGGTGGCCTTGTGACAGTAATAGAGGTTTTACATGGAATCAGCAGCGTGGACTTTGCTTACAAAGATCAGTTTGGTTTATTCATTACTGAGTGCCAAACCCACTAACATAGAAACCAACACTGAGTCCATAATATGTCACCACTCTCACAGAACATCAGCCAACCACTTGGTGGAAGGTTGATTACGTTGGGCTACTTCCATCATGGAAGGAGTAACATTTTGTTCTCAGTGGCATAGACTCATATCCTGGCTATGACTTTGTCTTCCCTGCCTCTGAGGATTCTGCCAAAATAATCACCCATAGATTTCCAAAATACTTCATTGAGTGTTAAAATTTTCCACTCAATATTACTTTTACCATGGAAATTATTTAATATCAAATTCATTAGCATTGTTATAGTCCTCATAATCCTGAAGCAGTTGATCTGAGAGGTCCTTTTGAGGCTCAGTTGTGGCTCCAAATGTGTAGCGCTATTTTGAAGGGTTACTGTAAAATTCTTTAAGTGAATATATGCTCTGAATGAGTGACCCATAGGTCACTGTTACCTCTAATGATCCACTGGCAGATATTGTCCCTACAATTTTTGTACTGTGATGATTTAGAGTTCTTTTTTCTCCCTTTCATTTCATTTTATTGAGTTTGCAAACAAGCAATATAATATCAACCCTAGGTTTTGTATTCTTTTATGAAGTGGTCACTTAGATGTGGTCACTTTTGCCATAGGAGGTAAAAGAGAACAGACTCAGGAAAGAAAAAAGAATTTATCTTCACAAGCCCCAGAAGGTAAGGGTGGTCTGGAAACAGGTGATAGGAGCTGAGGGAAAGCATTAGGTCAGAGCCTTTTGGGAGGGGGGTAGTTCCTTTGGAAAGGCAGGGCAGGGTAGACAGCTTAGAAATGGCTAGTTTGAATAATATTGTGGGGCTTTGGGCTGTTTGTGGTCCCTGTTTGCCTGGTCCCCATTTCTCAGATAATTAAAATAGAGGAGGATTGCCTGAGATGGGAGAAGGCAATGGCAACCCACTCCAATAGTCTTGCCTGGAGAATCCCAGGGACGGAGGAGCCTGGGGGGCTGCCATCTATGGGGTCGCACAGAGTTGGACTCGACTGAAACTAAGCAATAGCAGCAGCCTCAGATGAGGATGGGGTATAGGACACGCTAGGCCAGATGATCATCTGTATTGATACTGAAATCACTTGGGATTGTGACACAACTGTCCTAATGAGTGGTGGTAAACTAGACCCTGGGGTACTGAAGGCTGTTTTGAGGATTAGAATATGAGAGAAACAAGCAGAGGTGCTGTAATTTGATTTAGCGTTCTTAGTGAACAGTGGGAGACTATTTTTATCAGAGGGCACAAGATGTTTCACTAAACTGGAAGATGAGAAACTGTTACCTGGTCAATTTGGACTCCTCATCCCATTGAACCAACAGGCAAAGGAAAAAAATCATTGTATTGGAAGGGTGATTGGTACTGTCAGTGGGAAAATTGGGCTTCTCTAACACAGTGAGGGCAGTGAGAGTAATATCTGGAGAGCAGGAGGTCCTCTGGGGGCCTCCTCCATGTCTTACGTTAAAATCAATGGACTACTACAACAACCCAACAGAAGCAAAGCTGCCAACAGGGCAGACCTTTAAGGAACAGTTGTTTGAGTCACCCTGCCATCAGACAGGTAGCCATGACCAGCCAAGGTACTTGCTGAGGACAAAGAGAATACAGATGGATAATGGAAGAAAGCAGTTAGAAATCTCAGTTATGATGGCCTGACAAGTTACAGAAATGCTCTTGTACTTCTAAGTATTTGTTCCTTACTTTGAGGTGAATATGTGTTGTGCGTATGTATATGTGTGTGTGTGAAATGCCATTTGTTTTCTCTGTTTTTTCTATTCCTCTTTACTTTCCAATGTAAAATATATTAATAGTGTTTAATGTCTAGATATCAAAAGAGTGTGTAACTCAGAAAAGAGATGAACACCCAAAAATGGATAAAGAAACAGAAAACTTATAATACTTCCTCTTCTGGGGAGGATTATGTTGTCCATTATTAGTTATATCGAGGATAATTGTATCATGTTAGGTAGAAACATCATTTTGCTGTTGCCTCTATTTGGAAAGTAAATATGGTTTGAAGAAGTATATGTGGACAACAAGTTGACAGGTATGAATATGGACTAATTTGGATTGCTTAATCTTAGCAGTACATTTCCAAGAATCTCCTTTCCTGACTGGTTCCAAGTTGTAGTTGGCCAAAACAGGAGCTTATGTGAGACTTAGAGGGTAGAAAAACATGCAGACACCCAGTTTGTCCTCATTCTCTCCTGCTCTGCATCCAACCCTTCTTTCCAACAGTGAGGCCTCTTGCCCAAGCATCTCCACCAGATGCTTGGCTGTGGACACACAAAAATAGTAGCTGCATGAAGACCCCAGCTCTTACAAACTCTGTTGCTGGTTGTGCTTGGTCTTTCTGATTTCCCCAGGTGCCCCAGTGAGTCTACTTGCTCCAGCACTTCAGGGGGACTGGTTTAGTGACTTCTTCTAAGTCTGCAAAGCCCCCTTCCAGGCCTTTTCTTTCCCTGCTACTCCCATAATTTCATTAGATCTCATAACTTCCTGAAGCCACAGTGAGCACAGTGCTTTGCCTCTCTCTTTGAACCCCAACTGCTACAGAGCCTACAGAACATCCGGCATGTAGTAGATGTTTGACGAAGGTTAAGTAAGTTTGTGAATGTGTGTGTCTCTGTATATGGTATGGGTAGGTAAGTTGCTGAAGACTCCACATTAGAGATAAATGCTATTCTAATTTGTTCCAATATGCACTTAGCATGGGTAAAATTGAGAATTTATAGCCCTGTGTATTGAGAAAGGGAGTTTGGAATCATTCTTGGACCTATGACCGTGGACCTATGGTGCTAGGGGAGAGTAGTTAAATATTGCATCCTCAAACTTGTTCTGTCTCAAACATCCAAATTCTCTTGATTTCTAGGATTTTGTTGAATTTAAGAATATAGAAGTCAATGATTTGTGACATAAAATCAGAAAGGCATTGGATATTTGAATGATGCATTAGACAAAGTGATAGTAACAGTAAGGAAAACAACCAAAACCCAAAAGACAGTAGAAACAAACACAAAATTCCTAGTCTTTGATGTGTATACTTTCTGCAACAAGGCAAAATTAGTTTTAAAACATTTTTATTGAAACCAGAGAATACTCAAAAATTCCTGGTGAGCAGAATATGAGAAAATAACAGTATTAATAAAAATACATAGGCTGTTATAGATATTACATCTAGTTAGTGGATATCTTTTAGTCATTTTATTTCAAAAATAAAAATATTTATAAAGTCTCTCACAACTATATACACAGTGTCAGTCCTCTTGTTCAAGTCTTTCCCCATGAGATTTTTTCAAGTCTTTACAACAATGATAGTATTAGGTTACTATTGGTTCCGCCATTCATTTTTGTTCATTAAGGTAAACAATTCCCTCTCCTTTGACTTGTCCTGCTAAAGTGACAAATTCTAGAGTGGTACATTTTCCTTGTGAACATTTTTTTAACCTTTAAAACAAGTAAAAATGTGGGAATTACATTTCCTGTTTTAGTGTCCAGGGAACTGAAGATCAGAGAGATTATCTAAACGATGTATTCAAGGTCACCCGATGAAGTCATGAGTTTAACCCTGACCTACATTCCTTCCGCTGTCTTGCTTCTATTTAATTTTTGTACCATTGCTTCCCTGATCCCATGAATGGCTGTACTGTTTTTATACCTACTGGCACATTTCCCTCCAGAAATTGCACAAATGTGCATATATTCCTACCAGAGTAGGAAGCTCTCATTTTCTCCAGTCTTCATCGTTCAGTTCAGTTCAGTACAGTCACTCTGTCGTGTCTGACTCTTTGTGACACCATGAATCAAAGCATGCCAGGTCTCCTGTCCATCACCAACTCCCGGAGTTCACTCAAACTCCTGTCCATCGAGTCAGTGATGCCATTCAGCCATCTCATACTCTGCCATCCCCTTCCTCATTATTAGCTAGATTTTCCTTTTTTTTTTTTTTTTTAGAATTAGGAGGTGATTATAAAGATTCTTACTAGGGTAGAAGGTGAGAATAATCTGATATCTCAGTTATTTAAAAATGATAAATGTCAAGCATTTGTGTTTGATTGTGTCAGTAAGTTCAGTCACCCAGTCATGTCTGAGTTTTTGTGACCCCATGGACTGCAGCATGCCAAGTTTCCCTGTCCATCACCAACTCCTGGAGCTTGCTCAAACTCATGTCCATTGAGTTGGTGATGTCATCCAACCATCTCATCCTCTGTCATCCCCTACTCCTTCTGCCTTTAATCTTTCTCAGCATCAGAGTCTTTTCCAAGGAGTCAGCTCTTTGCATCAGGTGGACAAAGTATTGGACTTTCAGCTTCAGCATCAATCCTTCCAATGAATATTCAGGACTGATTTCCTTTAGAATTGACTGGTTGGATCTCCTTGCAGCCCAAAGGATTCTCAAGAGTCTTCTCCAACATCACAGTTCAAAAGCATCAGTTCTTCGGCACTCAGCTTTCTTTATAGTCCAACTCTCACATCCATACATGACTACTGGAAAAACCATAGCTTTGACTAGATGGATCTTTGTTGACAAAGTAATGTCTCTGCTTTTTAATATGCTGTCTAAGTTAGTCATAACTTTTCTTTCAAGGAATAAGTAATTTCATGGCTGCAATCGCCATCTGCAGTGATTTTGGAGCCCCCCAAAATAAAGTCTGACACTGTTTCCACTGTTTCCCATCTATTTGCCATGAAGTGATGGGAACAGATGCCATGATCTTAGTTTTTCTGCATGTTAAATTTTAAGTCAACTTTTTCAGTTTCCTCTTTCACTTTCAGCAAGAGGCTCTTTAGCTCTTCT